>BPLR01007471.1:0-53141 GCA_021605095.1 Caerostris extrusa
ATCCAACTTTTTCGACACAGACCCTAACATCATATCTTATCGCGATAATATCCCTTTCTCAAATTTACAATTGTGCATATCAACACGGCGCTTGTTCCTTATCATTGCAATTTCTTGAAGTTACAAAATGGCTCAATACTCAAAAGCACCTCCTGAAAGAAGCAAAACTTCCCTCAAAGATAACATAGCAACAAAAGTTACTACTTTGAAGCACATTGTCTATATGCGTATAACTAGACAAGACAAGTCAATCTTATCCATTGCCAGTTCTCTGGTGGTATCGAAATGAGTAAACACATACAGACAGATATATCACTTTGCAATAGAATTGGAAGAAAACAATTTCTCCATTACAGAACTACGATTTGCAAGAAAAAAAGAGCAACACCTACCTTTTCACCCCATATTCGTCACAATTTGGACCAATCTTGCCAATTCAGGGCAACACAACAAAATATTATTTCCATTGTTTTGCGCATAAACCCGTCAGTACAAAAATGTTATTCCTTATATGCCTCATCTAACTGCAAACAGTGGTACCTTTAATAGTTCGTAATGCTACAGTGCTCAATATTCTGGGCAAGCAATGAGGACTTTGCCATGAAATTGCTTCACCTCGGCCTGCTTGATGTTATGCACCTGATGCGGTGTTCTTACCAAAATTTCTAAAAAGTGAAAATATCTTTGAACGATGATAACCATGTTTCTGACGTATTCCCAAAGACAATGTGTATACACTTTATCCTGTATAGATGGCGCCATTTGATTAACAGTGCCCTTAGTATGATTTGCTAAGTGGAAGAATTTTGACTGTTGCCAGATAAAATATGCATATTTGCAGTTTTAACAAATTAGTTTCTTGGGTAAATAACAACTTACTTCTTCGTAATTTGATTTACGCTGCCTTTGGACCCATTCTATATGAATGCCTGCATTTTGAATTCTTATAGAACGTGAAATGCGGTATAATAACATCTGATTGCTATACGTAACTGTAAGAAATGCTAAAAAATGAAAAAATGCATATTTAACAAGAAGACTTTTAAAGAAGGTTCTTACGAACACTAAACCAAATTTATTTAACAATACATGCGCTGGTAAAAGGTAAATTTCCTGCTGAATTTCTCCCAAAACATCATTCAAAGATAAAATATATATATATATATGGGTTTTAATTTTCTTTGCTTAGCTTAACCTTGGAATTTCAACAGAGATTTACAAAAATTAGTTTTCCCCCTGTTATAATGCCCTTGGCTAAAGGTTTCTTCTTGGTATTATTATAAGAAATTTCCATCCAGGATGTTCACCCCTTTTGATACAAAAAGTTATTTTCTATTTTCTTCTTGTGCCAGTACTTGTCAGGTGGAAGTTAGGAACCTGAAGGCCGATCGCTTGAAATATGATTAATATTTTGAATCTATTTGCTTCATTAAATTAAATTTTCATATATAATACAGGTGAGAAATATTTTTCTTCGGCTTCAAAGGTTTTCAAATGTTTCCCCTGTGTGCTGAAAATTGTAGGAGATAGTTAAACAAAAGAATCATAAGATAATAGGATGCATCCTCTATACCTAAACAGGCACCAAGATGCGCCAAATATTCTTATGTGGTCCTGTAAATTTCCTGATTTATGCCCTTTACAATTCTTTATTAAATAAGCAGCGAATTAACTTTTTAATTAGTAGCTATATGTGTGGTATGCTTATCAATTGATACAGCAAATGCTGAGAGCTGCAATGTAAAAGATATAAAATGTGGCATTAATAAAAGCTTTATGTATAACTTTCATCATAATTATTTAATTCATTAAAATTTAAATGATTAAAAATTCAAGAATAATTCTTGAAATATTTAATTTAGTTAACAGCCAAAATGTAAACTCTTTAAATTTAAATGCGTATTCATTCTACAATACTAAGTTATATGGGTTACAATATAGAAATTTTGCCATGGATAAAATATCTCAAATAAATTTTTAAGGAATCAAAAATTAAAATCTATGTCCAAAAATTCACAATAAAAAATAAAACTGTTTTGTATAGGATAGGACATAAAAGCATAAAAGCATATAAAAGCACATTGAAACTTCATAAACCGCTATAAAAATATACTGTTTGTAACGTATTAAAAATGTATGCTGTGTATATAATACCCCCCAAGACTTAATAACATTCATGGTGAATGGATATGATATAATATCAAATGGGCCATTCTGTTGGATTTTGTTTTTTTAAATTTGTAGTATATTGTTATTGTGTGACAGTCATCTGTTGGTTTGATTTAATTTTAAATTAATTAATTTTTATTAGTATGTATAATTTTTTTATATACTGCATAAAAACAGGTTTGACTCCTCATTTATAGACACAAACATAACTACATTTATTCCGCTCTCATAGCTATGCATAACTACTTATTATTTTTATGTTGAAGTAGTGTGTGTCAGTAGTCATCATAAGTAGTCAGCAATCAGGTAGTTATCATACTACATTTGATATTAAATTGAATATGAAAAATAAAATTATGAGAAATGACATTAAACATGAAATATGCAAAAATCACTTTCATATTCTAAGTGATTTCCTTTTAAAAATTATTATTGCACTATTTGCCAAAAACATATGTTTCTTGTATACAACCCATTTTATTTGGAATTAAACAACCAATAGATTTCAAGGCACTTCAATTTTACTATATAAGACAAAAGTGTATATAAGAATTAAAATTTTGAATAAATGAGGCGGTAAGAAATGTCTTTGGTATGGCCTCCAACTATTTATCTCCCACTTGGTGTTTCACTTTATATTCTATTGAAATAACTGACAATTTGAATGAGGGAAATACTGGATGCAAAGTCCATAATTTTGATGGAAAATGCCATAAGGCACAGTATGGCACAGGCCTGGCCCAACTCATGCTCCCATCAAAGTGCCGCCGACTGCAAAGTGAGGCAAATGCACACAAAGCCTCTGATCTCAACTGTCCTAAACGTAAAGCTGTGAAAAAATTTCTAAAATTTAAAAGTCACAATAAATCCCTTTGTTGAAGTTCGAGATTATATCGCATTCCGAAGGCAGACTCTTTTTCCTAAGTAGAAGCCGAAACCACTTACAATTATATTACAAAGGAGGACATGATAAAATTATTTCAACAGCAAACCATGGAAACTCAACAATTTGTTAAAAAAAAAAATCTGTCAGTAGGCACCGGCTTCCATTTTCAAGAATCTCTTAAAACGCTCACCCGAAAAATATAACAAGTTTCACCTCCCTAAGTCAAGCAATAAAAAAAACTCTCTTTCTCCAGTTATAACTTTAATTCCTCCATTTAAGGATAAGAAAAACAAAATTAAAAAACAAAAATCTGAGCTTTGAATTCTTATAAGACTTCGATAGTACAGTGAAAAAATCGATAAATCCTGATAATCCGTCTTCATCCTCTAAATCTCGTTTGACATAACAGGTGGGCTGAAAAGGTCTAGGCTGACACATAGATGCCACTACTAGTATTAAATCCATATGACTTTTAGTTAGCCTAACCTTCAAAAGACACATGTATAAATTTGACAGCTGTTGCACTATTAGTATGTGAGTTATAGCAATTTTAGTGAAGCAACTTTGTTAGTTTGAAAAAATGGATAAAAAAGATTTCGTGTGTTAATAAAGCCTTGCTTTTGGCGAAAAAATACTATTGAAGCCAAGGCTTGGCTTGATAAACATTATTCGACTTTGCACCAGAAAATCAACCATAGAGAAGTGGTTTGCTAAATTTAAACGAGGCGAAATGAGCACGAGGATGATGACGCAGTGGACGCCCCAAAGAGGCTGTTACCGACGAAAACATCAAAAAAAGCCCATAAAATAATTTTCTGATAACCGTAAAGTGAAGTTGATTGAGATAGCAGAGACCTAAAGATATCAAAGGACTGTGTAGGACATATCGTGAATGAATATTTGGATATGCGAAAGCTGTGTTCAAAGTGGTTTTGCCGCACGAGCTCCCAATCGACCAAAAACAACAACGAATTGATGATTCTAAGCAGTGTTTGAAGCTGTTTAATCGTAATAAACCCGAATTTTTGCGTCGATATGTGACAATGGATGAAACATGGCTCCATCATTTCACACCGGATTCTATCGACAGTCAGCCGAATGGACTGCACGTGATGAACTGACTTCAAAGCGTGGAAAAAGCAAAAGTCGGCTGACAAGGTTATGACATCAATATTTTGGGATACGCATGGTATAATATTCATTGACTATCTTAAAAGGGAAAACCATAAACAGCGACTATTACGTAGCGTTATTGAGCGTTTGAAAGACGAAATCGCGGTAAAACGGCCTCATTTGAAGAAGAAGAAAGTGCTGTTTCATCAAGACAATGCACCGTGTTACAAATCAATGAAAACGATGTCAAAATTGCATGAATTGGGCTTCGAATTGCTTCTGTATATATCGTATTATTCCAGATCTGGCCCCAGCGACTTTTTTTCCTGTTCTCCAGGCCTCAAGAGGATGCTCGCTGGACAGAAATTTCTCTCCGATGAAGAGGTAATCGCCGAAACTGAAGCCTATTTTGAGTCTAAAGAAAATCGTACTATAAAAATGGTATCGAAAAATTGTATGACCGCTATAATCGTTGTATCGCCCTCGAAGGCAACTATATTGAATAATAAAATCAAATTCTATAAAAAAAAAAAAAGAATTTTCTATGCAAGCCAACGAACTTTTCAGCCCACCTGATAACTATCAATCCTGAGCACTTAAGTGATTTAGCACTTTTTTTTTAATTCATTAATATTTCTTCAATTTTTATGAACTTTTTCTTTTCATGTTCAATATGTTTAAAAATGTTACAAGGGAATGTTTGTAGTATCCAAGCCAAACGAACCTTTCTTGTTTCAATTTTTTTCTCTTCTATGTCAATTTCAGCAATACAAGAAACATTACTTAATTTAAAGATCAATTTCACTTGCCTGGTAAACTAGTTGATATAACTGATCGCTCAGATAATAAAAGCAGAGGAGGACGTTTAATTGCATTCAATTCCAGTGTTCCTAGCAGAGTTTTTCAATCTTGTTAATGTTCCTTGTTCAGACAATGAAATACAAGCCGTTACGTTACGTATACTGTATAAAACTTTTACAGTTGTCAACATTTATTCTCCCAGCGACATTTTCACTCTTGAATGTCTGGATACAGTTTATCAACAACTTCTTTCAACTTGTATTATTCTCAGGGATTTTTATTTCTAATCATCCCATTCTTGATCCACCTCCATTCTACTATTAGTTTTGAAACTCAGATCAACTGGATTCTTCAGAATAATTGAAATATTATTGATATCAATACCTCCACTCATATTACTCTAGCTTTACATCTCTTATTCATCTCTCCATCACTAGTGCAGATATTTACCCCAATTTATCTTACTTTATTTATTCCGACCCTTTTGACCGTGATCACATTCCAATATAGTTATCCGTATAACTCTTTGTCCACAAAAACTTGCCAATCGATCATTATATGGTTCAAAGTTATCTCTTTCTCCACGATCAACATAATCTCATTCGCACTCTTTCATCATATTCTAACTAAACTTTTTTTTGTCCCATGCTCTCCTTAATAATAAGAAACACTATGAAATCTCTCGCCATCAAACACTACCATAGTGGAATACATAATGCAATAACATTTTGAGATAGAAACGCAAACTTTTGCATCAAGCTTTGATCTCAATGTTTCATACGAGTTCTGGATTTCATCCAAGAAAATTTTTGTCAAATTTCATCGTTTCATTTCTAAGCTTAAGAAACAATATTGGGATTCTGTTTGTCCCTCTACTAACAATAATGGCAAAAAATATATAAGATTATGAAAGCAATTTATAATAGAGACAATAATCTGGTGGGCAATAAGATTTTTCAAATACTAATTTGAAATACTAATACAAAAATACAATTGTTTTTTTTCTTACAGCAAGTAACTCCGACCTTAAATATGGTCGACTGTCTTTCGCCAGGCAGTCAAAGGCTAACATTTTGGGTCCTTTTTGCCAACAAACACCCTTTTCTATGTTGTAAGACAAACTCCGTCCACCTTACATTCACCGCTTCATAAATTACCATGGAAGTAAACAGTGAAACGCCCCAGCTGGACAAAGCCAATTAACAGTCGCTTCTTCAAAAAAGGCCACTTTATATTTTAATATCAGCATAAAAAATCCAAGCCAATTTTGGATCTTGGGTTAGCATCGACTGGAAACTGCCTGTCATTCATTTTAGCTGACTCGCATTCCCAAGGGCGGTTTTAAACAATACACTAAGAGCTTATACAGTAATAATATGAAATAAATGAAAATTAACAATTGCCTATTAAACACAAAAAGGTTATAACATAAAAAATTGCACATTAAAACATAATAAGGAAAAGAAATTTTAAATACATCTTGACCTTACAATTCTACTACAGTTAGGTATATAGCTAATATGATTTTTTTTTTTCCTTTTAAAAATATTGAATGACTCATTCGTTTTTAATTAAACTTAAATGTAAAAAAACCATTTATATATATCAACCATTGTATATAAAAGTTTTGTTCAAAAATGCTGCTTCATGGATTAAAATTTCAGATGTTTTTCTTTTTAAATATTAATAAAGGTGTACGAATACTTTCTACACTGGTAGTATAATTTTTTTCTTTAATTTTGATGTTCTATATCTATAATTTTGGATCTGTATGCATAGTTGATTCTAGGCATCTAGTATTCTTCTTCTCAATAGTTGGAAAAATTTGCATTTGTGTGATTATCTGTTTCATGAAGATGTTTAAAAAAGAGCCAATCTCTATGAAAACTGTTTTCGCACGTTTAGCTATGCCTTTTCAATAACGGTTCATGCAATATGAAGTATAGTATGAATTCATGCGCATGAATATTTTAATTATATGTGTCTATATAATATATTTTTTAATTTGAAAAGACTATCTCTAGCTGAGGGAACCTTTCTGCTATTAAAATTGAATGGTAAGTGACAAATTACTTTGTAATAAATTATAACTACTAACGGCATTATGTTTGCTTTATATTGCATTGTTAAGCTAATTTTTCAATTTCGTATGTTTGAAAATTGCTGTTTCAGGATTTGTTTAAATATCTTTTCTTTAAATTTTTGTATTTACAACACGATATATATATATATATATATTAACTATGTCTTCTGACGCAAAGAAATACTATGGATTTTTTCTAAAACCTTAGGTATATAAACCTTTTGATAAAACTAAATTCCTTGTATTTGTTACTGATTTTGTTCCTCATTCCATTTCACAAATGACAAGTTTGGCTATATAGTTTAACATTTTATTTAATATTGAAATTGTCAATCTATACCTTTTTTATAAGCAGCCATACTCTAAGCATTTAAGATTTCGGAGTTTCCATTTATAGTTTAATATGTTTGGTTAGTTTATATAGATATGTAATACTACCCAGTAATAGCAAGTTCTGTTTGCTTCCTGTTTTATGGACAATTGTTTTTTACGAAACGAATTGCTGTCAATAAATTTTATTTCTGTGTTATATTTTCTACAGTAAAGATTTTAAATACTCAGTAAGTTGGTGAGACTATTCTAAATTCTTTTACGATACAAGTTTAAAGACATTTAAATCATAAAACCAAAATATCTCATAAAATAATCTTTTACGAAGGGATCGTAAAAATTGCTTGTTTTATTGAATTTCTTTTTATTGCTTTATTTTTAGCGATTGGTTTATGTTTGCAGCTGATTTTATTTTTCCATGATTTATATTACAGAGTATTCGCCTTAGAATCTTTGCAGATGATTCATTGCTATCTTTATTTTTACATCCGATAGCATAATAAGAACCTGAAAGTATAGCAAATCTACATTAAAGTAACTTATTTTTAAATTATAATTTATACAATGTCAAATTTAAAACGATAGTTAACAAGTGTATCCATCATTATTTTTGTTGAAACTGATTTTCCACAGTTTGATTTATTAGTTTTATTTTATACCCTTTATTTTTCCACCGTTTATATTACAGAGTATATGTCTTAGAATCATTGCAGCTGATTCGTTGCCATCTTTATTTTTTTTACATCCAATAGCATGTCTGTAAGAACCTGAAAATATAATAAATATTCATTAAAATATGTTACTTTTCCATTATACATGCTAAAATCTACATCTATACGCTTTAAATCTACACACTATCAAATTTGGATGGATAGTTCACGATTGTATTTATCGCTAATTTAAAACTGAATAAGAAATAAACAATTTGAAGAGTCAAAAAATATCTTGGGATTAAAAACTCCAATCAATATAAATATTCAAACATAATTTATTGTTTTTCATGTGTAATGTAATCAATGAAAATCGAAATATCCTCATAACTTGCTTAATGTTACTCATTTTAGTACTCATTTTATATACTTATAAAGAGTTTAGAAACCCTTCTGAATTCTTTTTTTGCTGCATTCATTTTTAATTTATCGGAACTTTACAATAAAAGTTAGAAGATCTTCGGGTTTTTTTATTTCGAAATAATAATGCTCAAGTACTTTAAAATTAACTGTTAATTATAATTGAAGATCAATTTATCTCAAAACTCATAGATTGCCATATTTTTAGATATTTCATCAAAGGTTCGATAGTTAACAGTTGTATATGTTATACTATACTACTGTTATACATATTTACATATACATTTTCGTTACTTTTGCCGAGAGCAAAATTAGCCTTCGAGATATAATTTTCATATTTTTAAATAACTTACTTAACATGTTATTTGTTAAAAAACGTACTTAAGTTCTAATAAATTAATTAAATTCAACAAAGCTATTTGTTATGGTGTACAGAGAAGAATATAATGCTCAAAATACTAATATTAAGATACTGCAAAAATTAACTGTTAATTATCATTGAAGATCAATTATCTCAAAACCCATAGATTGCAGTTTTTTTAAATATTTATCAAAGATTCAAACGGAAAGCTGGAAAAGTGGCCAAATAGCTAGCGCTCTGGCATTTTTTTTTTTTTTGCATTTAGTACCACTTCAGGTTCGAATCCTGGCTCTGGCTGTGGTATGGATGTTTGTTAGTGATTCGGAATCCACTTTAAACTGTAAGTTCCGGCCTATTTAGCCCCTCGTGTGCACAAAAATGACCGTAGAGTGACAAACCAAACCAGAGCTGGAAAGGTATTTTTTTCAATATTTAATACACCAGCCACAGAGAAAATAAATTTTTAATTCAAATGCATACATATTTGCATCATACATTTCTGCTATTTTGCCCCAAGGGCAAAATTAACCTTCGAGATATAATTCTCATATTTCTGAATAACTTACTTAATATGTTATTTGTTAAAAAAACGTACTTAAGTTTAAATAAATTAATTAAATTTAACAAAGCTATTTGTTATGGTGCACAGAGAAGAATATGTAATAAGTTATCATTTTGTTAAAAAACCTTCTTGACACAGATATATTTATTTCAAAATAAATTCTAGAATTAGAATATATTTTGAAATAAATATCTGTGTCAATACAATAATGATAAGCGTTATAGACGAATGAATTAAAAAAAAAATTAAAATAAAAAACCCCTCTTTTATGTACGTTGTATTTTAATATTATTTTGAAATAGAATAAAATATTTCAATAAAATAACATAATGAAAGATTCATTAATAACCACGATCAATTCAATATTTCTTTCACGTTTGACTTCTTTTGGAGTTGTGTCCTTGAAATGAATATAAAATGAAATACAAAGTCTTCATTCACATTCGATTTCCTGAAGTTATGTTCTTCAATTCAATGTAAAAATAAAATACACTCAAGAAATCGAAATACGTTTAAAAATAACTGTGTTTGAAGGTAGTTTAAGGAATAAGGAATACTAAATATAATGTTATAAGGAATATTAAAATGCAGAGTTTCTTGGCGCAAAATAAATATAAAAATTTTCTTCACAATTAAAATTTCATTTGTATATTCATTCTATAATAAAAATAGAACAAAAAATTTAATTCTTAAAGCTCTTTTAAGTTGTAATCAGTAACACGTAGAAAATTAAAAAAATTTTTTAAAAAAATTCTCCATTTATCAGAAAATTATTTTATTATTCTGATAAACATAAACTTTTATACAGTGGATAAAAATCGCTTTTAAAATCAGTTTGAATTCATCATATTAAAACTGAAGGTTTGAAACAAATTAAAATATTTTAAGAATTTCGGAAATTATTAAGAAAAAAAAAAAAAAAAAAAAAAAGAAAGAAGGAAGGAAGGGGGAAAAAAAAAAAAAAAAAAACTCGGAAATTGATCTAGGTAAATTAACACTGGATGGTAGTTGCTTTAAGTTTGTAAGACTTTGCAATATAAGAAATTATTGGTGAATTCTCACGAGTGTATCATGGAGTAACCAGGGATACAGCAAATTAATTTAAAAATAGCTCAATTTGAGATGATGAATAATGAGATAATGAAACCTTGAATTAGCACGTTATTATTCAAGCATCTGCAACACACTAAAGGAAAATTTTGTCTTTATGATGCACATCCTATTAGATGCGAAGTCTGATTCAAGCCAATAAATTATTTGTATGAACTTATAACAGAATCACCATATTTTAATTTCTGAATTCATTTTAAGCTGAATATTACTTTAAGGAAATTAAATTAAATCTAACAATGATAAAGAATTGCAGATTTATTGCTTTAAATATCCTTTTAAAAAATCCTTCTGATTTTTTCTTTTTAAATATCCTTCTTAAAATATTTTTTCTTAACATTTTTAGCACGAGCTCTTTTTAATGTCAATGCCGACATTTTTAGTTTTCTTTTTGTGTGTGTGTTTTTGTTTCAGTATTTTATTTAATCATATCGAGCGGGAAATTTTTAATTATTCAATAATTCTTACTGGAATAATCCTATTCTGGGATACAACTGAGCACCAATCAGGTAGTGAAGCTATCCTTGACAAAGCAGATGCTGCTGTTATCCTTAAGGGTTTATCTTTTGCTTTAAGATGTTTTAATAGGGAAGGAGTGATTCCACAATCAGCAAATTTCGCATCCTTTTTTAAATGAACAGCAAGAAGCCACCGCTAGACATAACTGCTGAAGAAGCCTCTTATCAGTCTGAAAATAAGTATACAAAATTCATAAGAGAACAAAAATTAAGAGAATCTTCGCTTTTGGTCAAATATCTCCGGAATTATTGGATATATTGCAATAAAATTAGCTGTGTAAATAGGTTGATATAATTGCCACGTAACAATTAAGGTACTATATGCAAACGAACCATCTTTAAGACTCATCAGCACCGGAAGATTTAAACAGAGCTTAAAATATCTAATTAAAAATTTATTTATAGAAGGGTATGATCGTCTTTCATAATTATGCAATTCTAACAACATGAAATCATATATATGAATCCGTGTGATATTTCGTCCCATTTCTCCAGCAACACTGTTTTCAGGCCATGGATGGTTCTGGGAAATGGAAGGCGAATTGCTATTGCCTTGTAAACAGCGTTCCAGGCAAGTTCTACAACAGATGAAAGTATGACAACAATTATTAAGTGAAACCAGGACTTATAAATAAATAGAATGCTTCTCCACTTTTTCTGTGGTTCAGAGTCCATATTATCTGTAGAATATCTAAACGGGCTCTCCTGTGCCCATAAGTGAGCGCCATACAAAGGATCAGCATCGTTGTATGTATGTTTATTTTTCAGCAGGTGTTATTTAAAGAGAGGAAACAGTAACCCTTGAAACTCAGGTTCCTGGATAGGTCCATTTGGATATTGGAAATAATTAATTTTTATTGAAAAATATTCTTAAGTTTTGGTTTTCAAAGCGTCCGAATAATTTAGTGCAATAAATTTAAAAAAAAGAAAAAAGAATGGCCTTTTCTATTTTTTGGGATGATCATACCAAATTTTATAATTTGCAATCTGCTGTAAATACTTCAAACTTTAAATAAAATGAGAATTTTTCAGTGATGAAATATTAAAAAAACGATGTGTTGATCAAATGCTGTATATAAATTCTAGATCTATTATTGAAAATTAGGAGATTTTTCATAGAAATTGAACAAACTATTTTAAAGATTATGATGAATATGGGTGATATATATACAACTATGTCAGACAAATTAATTACTTATTAAATTAAATTATTTTTTGTTTGTGAATTATTTTTAGTATTCTTTTTTCATAAATATCAAGATCGAATTAAAAAAAAATACGAAAATAAAAATTCTGCAGATAAATTTTCAAGTACAATGGGAGTTCTTCCATCTTAAATACACATTATACTTACAGTTTTCATAAGACGCATCAGATGAGAAGCTACATTGAATTCCACAAGAACAGAAAGGGCATTTTTGTCTTTAGCTAAATTATGAATCAATGTGCAAGCAGGAATTAGAAGTTCTTTGCGCTTCGAAGCTAATAAATCGATTATGCATTCGATTCCATCAAGAGAATTTTCCATTTGTAAATTCGAATTCTGTCATGAAAGAAGCAAAGATGTCAATAATTAAATATGTCAAAAATTAAGATGTCAATAATTAATGTTTCAAAAGTTCAGCATCAATTTAACCGTGAAAAATTGTTTAAATAGTAAAAGTTATTCAAAATTCAAATTACTAAATAAAGTTTAAAATTGAAAATAGTTAAAGAAAATTAAAAAATATTTAATAAATTTAAAAACTGTTTAATAAAAATTAAGAACTAAAATTATTTTTTAAAAATTCAAATTATTTATTCAAAATTCAAATTATTTATTCAAAATTCAAATTATTTATTTAAAATTATAGTTATTAATAAAAAATTAAAGTCATTTATTAAAAATTAAACAATTCTTTAAATCAATTATTCCTTAAAACAGATATACTGTTACTATTTTTTCTATGAAATGAAAAATAATTTCATATATATTTAAAAATATTAATTTCTTTTACCTATTAGTAAATAATGTCAATAGTAAATATATGTTTGACAATTACTTTAGTTATAATTAAAGAGTTTTTCGAAAATTTAGTTAGAAAGAAATGCTGTTGCTTATGTTAATTAATGTAACACCTGAAATCGATGTAATATAATCTTCAACGTTTTGAAAATGATAATTAAAAAGTTAATTAAAAATTAAAATTAAAAAAATGAATTTAATTTAAATTAAAATTTTTAAGAAATTAAAAATAACTAAGAAAACATTTTATACGCAAATTTTAAAAGCTAATTAACATCAGAAATAAATTAATACATATTTTTAAGAAATAATCACTAAGCTCACTGTCTGCTCTTGCCATTATCCATGCAAAAATTAAAATTGAAACAAGGAAAGTATTTGAGATATTTTAGTACATAAACAAATTTGAAAAAATGGCAATATTGTATTTAGCAAGAAAATTTTTAAAAAAAAAAAATATGAAGAAATCATTTATATTCCTTCAAAAAATTAAAAAAATAAATAAATAATAAATTTATACATAGCGTGAACCATAAAAAACATCAAAGGTACCAAAATACAACCTTTATATTTTTAAAAATGGTACACAAAGCTGTAGCAGCACTAGACTGGACTTGAAAGTCAGAATTTTTAGGCATGACCAAATAAGTTGTACAGCGTCTAATTGGAGATATTGCCTAAAAGTAAATAATTTATATTGTAAGGAATTAGATTATTTTCATAATATGCTAAAAGAAAAAAAAATCTTAAAAATGAAAAAAAGTTTGTCGACATTGTATGAAAATTTACAGAAAAATAATTTCGTACAACTTACACTAAAATTTCTAGATGAACCGATTCTTTTGCCAATACATTATTCAGATTGACAATTAATGGTATATATATATATATATATGTATATGTAGTGTAATTAACAGAAACATAATTTCGTACAACTTGCACTAAAATTACTAGATCATTTGATCCTTTTGCCAATGCATAACTCAGATTGACTAATGGTATATATGTAGTTTAATTAACAGAAAAATAATTTCGTACAACTTACGATAAAATTTCTAGATCATCTGATCCTTTTGCCAATGCATCATTCAGATTGACAATCAATGGTATATATGTAGTTTGTAGAAAGCTCACCATTATTTCAACTCCATTAGTTTTCTTCACCATTTCTCTTAATACTGGATTTTTTAAAGCATGTTCCTATCGTTCCAACGATACAGGCTTTTACCTTTTGAAGAAATAATAAATTTTATATGCGTTCCAACAATCTATTTCAATATTATTGATATAAAAATTAATAATTGTATGAAATAACCTTAGTAAAAAATTTAGAACTGTTACTTGAAATATGCTTTGGTCTTTTGAAATTTTTTATTTCAAAATTTATCAGTTCGCTACGAGTAAATTATTATAACCTAATTGCTTAATGCGTCATAGATATCAAAAATATGATTAAAACTAGAAACTGCGCGAGGAAAATATAGCAAAGAATTAGGAATCCCGATGATTTATTTTGAAATACCTGAAGTCTCTTTATATTTGTGAGGGAAGTGGAAGCCCATATCGGGCTACCATAAACCAAAATAGCTCTAATGATAGACTTATAGAGCAGAAGCTTGTGCTTGATCGCTAGCCTGCTCTTTCGAGAAATTAGGCTGTTGAGTTTAATACTCGCACCGGTTGCCTTTGTAACGGTGTTTTTAATGTGGGAATTGGAAAATAATTTTGGGTCTAGAAATAACCCTAGGTACCTATATTCAGTAACCCAGGCGACGGGCTGGCCAAAAAAAGAGTGACACTCCCTAGCGGAGATAAAGAAATCTTCCAAGTAAATAGCATACAGGCCGATCTCGAAGCATTCTTTTTCGATAAATGCCCTCAGATTCAAAATGAACTACTTCGAGCAATCCCAGCATATGATCCAACTGAGCGTAGCTCACAAAAAAGACCTAGAGCAATTCTTATTCAAACTCAAGAATTGGACTCCTTCCCCAAAGCCAAACGACAGAGTGTAGATTAGTTTGTTTGTTTGACAGTTTTTCGTTTTGAATCTGAGCTGCTAAAAATAGACTGAAAAGCTACCGCTAGCATCCCCCTCATCGGGGAGGTTTCTACGGAAGCTTTGTCCCCCCAACCCCTGATATGTTGTATAAATTCTTAGACTGATCGTAAACCTGTAACACCAAAAGGCCGTCCTTTCTCGTTATACTTTTAGTATGTATTTAAATACTAACACTCGTTTTAATACTATTACTCTCGTTATACTTTTAGTATGTATTTAATACTGTTATACTTTTAGTATGTATGTATACCTTTAGTATGTATTATGTATTAAATGTATTTTACTTTTTATTTACTCAAAATTTTTAGTTATTATTAAACATCTTAATTTATACCTTAATGTTTTAAATTTTTACATTCTCTAGTACTTTTATGATGGCATGTGCAATGGACCGCTAATTAATTCTTTGTACCTTGAATCCAATTAAATTTAAAGTTAAATTCATTTTACTTCTAAATTTTATTTATTTTTATTTCTTTTACCAGAGTTTTTACTCCAGTGATTACATCATGTTTTAAGTGAATTAAATTTTAAATTTTAAACTTTAATTTGATTTTAAACGTCTAGTGCTGCACTAACCATTTGATTCCTTAATTTTTTTTGTTACTTTTAAGATATGGAATTTTAGTGACAGTTTAGTTGCAAAGGTACTCCTTAAAGAAATATCCGTTGTCGTTGCCTTAATGCATCATATGTACCACAATCATGATGACTCGGAGAATTAAAAAGAAGAAGATTCGAAAAGAAGAAGAAAAGTTCTTTTTTACAATCTTCTTTTTAACTCCTAATTAGCTTCATTTTAAATCACTGGAGGGTTAAGTTTTTATAAATCACTAGCTTCATTTTATTCCCAAAATGGGCGATATCGCCCTCTGGGGGTAGTGGAAGGGTCAAGTGGGCGATAATAGCCTTGAGTGTATTAGAGGTTTTTATTATTATTTTATTTTTATTATTATTATTATTATTTTATTTTTATTATTATTTTATTTTATTATTATTATTATTATTATTATTATTATTATTATTATTATTATTATTTTATTTTTATTATTATTATTATTATTTTATTTATTTTTTTAGGTTTTTTTATTTTTTGTTTAGTAAAAAATAAAGGGGGTGGAGTAAAAATAAGAAAGAGAGTATTGGAATAATTGCATTCCCTTCAGAGAATTGCATTTGCATTCAGGAGAATTAACAAAAGAAAAAAAAGAGAAAGAAAAATAGAAACCTACTGGTGATAACTAGCGAATAGCGAATCATGCTGATTTAAGAATGCTGCTGACAAAAAAAAAAAAAAAAAAAAAAAAAAAAAAAAAAAAAAGAGAGAGAGGGCCAGGGATTAATTAATTGATAGCAGATTCGAGGTAGATTCATCATTCTCATTAGGATCATTTCTACTTAATTAATATGCTAAAGTAATTTTCATTTTCATATTATACTTCTTTATCTCAATTTTCCGTGTGTAATGCGAATGATGTTACAGCTGATTTTAATAAATAATTTTAAAATTTAAAATTTCAAGGTGGTCTTATTTACATCTTTATTTACTGAAAAATTCATTATTTTAAAATTTGTTTACTGTTTTAAAACATAGGTAGATATATAAATACATAAAACATATTTTGTATTGTATTCGTTTGTTAGTTTACTTATAGAAGTGGACAGGGAGCGCTGAGTAATTTTTTTTTTCTGAAAAGGGGACTGTAGAATATATAAGCTTGGTAACCACTGTTTTAAATGATGAACTGCATAAAAAGTTATGTTTCGTGAAAGGAGTTGATAACAAAAAAGTTTCCAAATTGGTGCTTGAGAAGAAAAAGTGGTGTTGGCCACTTAAATGTAGCTCCCTCCCTTCTCATTAAAAATGAAGGTCAGCATTTTTACCATACTATTTGACTAACTCTTAACGGAGGAGTATCATCCAACAGAAACAGGTTAAAAAGAGAGTGAGAGAGGGGGGTGACTATCTAAGATTTATAAAACAAGAAATTGAAAAAAAAAAAACACAAAAATAAAAAAAGCATGTGCATACTAGCATACTAATTTGCATCTAATACTAAAAGACTTAACAGAATTTAGCTACTTTGTTATTACGTGGTTCTTCAAACATCCTTGAAAACTACTTCATTGGGCAAGTTTCCAATTGTTGAACCCAGTTCAAGGTTTTGAGTTGAACAGGAAAAATACAGCACAATTAGATGATAATCACTATTAGATTGAAAGTCACTCTTGTTTAATCAGCACACATGCACCATGACATCTGCATAAATGTTATGACCCAATGTAACAGTGAATGTGTTTAATGAATTTTTAATCACCCACTGATATTTTTAAAGTAATTTAACTGGTTTTCATTTTAATTAATCTGCCAGCAGGTAAACGGCCTTGGCCCACCAAGGGGCTGTTGCGCCAATGAAGAAGATTTTAACTGATATTACGTTAGTATTGTGATTGATATATACTGTAATCTTTCCTGGGCATTTTTCACCATAAAATATTAATTTTCTTTCTGTAACAGCTAATAAATTTGACAATATTTGTTACCTGTATATTTCAAAATTAATTATTTTGCTGTTTATTAAGGTTGTTATTAGCTTATCTGCTTAAATATTATTCACTATTAGTTTAAAATAAAATATTTAATTCATGCGTCCAAAAAATAGTTTAAATTTCAATTACCGTATTAATGATATTTTTGATCAAAATTCAACCAAATATTGCATAAGAAATAAGAAATAAAAAAAAAAAAATAAATAATAATAATAATAATAATAATAATAATAATAAATAAATAAATAATTTTTACCTGTACAGGTTGACTTTCTAACAATTGTGTAAAAATTGGCATGGCATTTAAGGACTCAAACTGTTGAATGCAAACTTTTATTTGGGAACATTTCCAAATGATCCCAGAGAGAGAAATCATGAGTTCTTCATTTTCGTGACTGAGCAAAGCATTTGAAAAATCTCTGTTACAAATTCCTGTTTATAGAAGCATTTAAATGTATCTTGGTCGTCCGCACACTGTACAAATAGGAACAAGATATGGGAAGTGTTAATACGAACAGAAGTATGAAATTAAACTTTTTAAAAATAATATTTCCATCAATTACCACAAGATATAATTAAAATATTTATTTGCAAGATGCAAAGTTAAGTTTTATACATAGAAAAGTATCAGGTTATTTATTTTCATTAATGTATTTTGATTAGTGAATTTACTTAAATGACGTCAGCGAAAAAAAGATAGTCGATGTTACACTAATGTGAAAAGCAAAGATAACAAAAAGTTTTATAAATAAAGCAAATAAAAATACTTTTTAATAAACGAATAATAATTTTTATAATTTTTTATAAAGCAAAGATTTTTGTAAATAATCTTTAAATCTTTAAAAATTATTTTTCGTAGTAATATTGGTTTAGCAAAAAAGTTCTTTCGGTTTTCGTAAGTGCCTTCTTGCCAACCCAATACTTTGTATGTTTAGCCTTATATGGAAACAAATAAATATTTTAAATGAAGTTAAAATTTTTCTTTTTTAAATTAACAAGGTTTATCAATTATAATATTAGTTGAAAAGTTCGTTGCCAATGAAAAAAATAACTACTTGCTACTAACTTGCCAGAAAAAATAATACTTGCAACTAATTTGCCAGAAAAAAATAATTACTTGCAACTAATTTGCCAGAAAAAAATAATTAAATATTTGAACTTTTAAATTATTACTGTAACAGACGTTATTTATGACTCAGATATTTGAAAGGGAGCAAACTGACCTTTCAATTATTATATTTTAAATTATTATTAATATTTGCTTTTAAACATGAGAATTCATAACTATTTATCTACATTTAATTAAAAGCAGCAGCATTTTGCTTTTCCATGAATCATAAAGTAGGTACATGATTACGAATTCACGAATTGAAGTTGGAAGTTTTGGTTCACTTGCTGAGTTTTGTTTCTACTTTATATAAACTATCAAAATATTTTGAAAAATACTTAAAACTTCCTTTGTAAGAATCGTAGTTCAATACTATTTTTAATTTCAAATTTCAAGCTCTTTAGTCAAGAGCACAAAGATAGCATTATAACAAAAATGTGTTCAGTTTTGTAACACATTTGCCATTCGAGTATGCTTATGATGATGATGACTATGACTTACTGTCAGAATAAGATCCGCGGCAGCTTGCTTTAGTTCCATGTTATTTGATCTCAAATGATGCAATACATCTGTTATCATACCAGAATCATTCACTTGCTTTCTAAATGATGACTGAAAAGTAGAAGAAAAATGTGAGCATTATAATTTCAATTAAAAAAAAAAGGCATAATTAAACATGACGAAGATTCAAATAATATAGCAAGCTAAAAATAAATGTTATTGAACAAAAATATTATTTTAGATCAGTGGTTTTCAAACTTAATTGTCCTATCACCACCTTTTCAGTAAAAAAAAAAAAAAAAAGCACTCCCTTAGAAATCTACTTTTTTTTTTTTTTTTTTTTAACAATTTGTACATGATATGTAAATAAACAATCGTTTGTGTTATTTACACTGCATATATTCAATTGGATGTTACAGGGCTTTACACATATTTATAGTATAATATTCTCAACAAGTCATTTCATCGTCATGGCATTATAATCTTCGCCAGAATAAGACAGAAATATATATATGAATTAACTATTCGTAATTCTGTCATTGAAACGTTTTAAAAAAAAAAAAAAAAAAAAAAAAAAAAAAAAAACAATTATACATCATTTAGTTTAGCTAGCAAATATTTTTGCTGATGTGATATTACATCAACAATACATATTTTTGCTGATCTAAGCTAGATTCATTGATAATGCGTGACACGTTCGCATGCCAGTATTTGCTTGTTAACACCTGTCGGTTATAACTTGCATTTTGTGTGTTTACTTGAGACATAATGTTACATTTTGTAACACAATAGGTAAAACATGCACGAATAGTTTTCTACATTTTATTATCTTCTCTTACTTCTTTATTTTTATTAAACATATCCCCCCCAATGCACCAAAAGGTACTATCACCCCTTGATCGTTCTACTACCCCCATAGGAGAGCAGAAAATATATAACTCCAATAATACATGCCATCGACTTCAGTTGCTAGCTCTTTTTTTCTCGAGTTTAAATCATTACTTTCCAGAAGTGTCACTACTGCGCTTGCAAATTATTTTCTGATTTTAAAAGAAAATTCAGTTAACAATACATTAAATACAGTTTGTAGACTATGCAAATTACTTAAGCTTTTTATCATAATTAACAGAATTAATTATGGTTTGATTATTAGCTTTATGATCTAGTATTTAAATTCTTAATTAGTGTAAGAAGGGAATTCTCATGCATTGCATTTTTGTTTTACTTGCTTTAGGTGGAAGAATGTGGGTGGTATTTGTGCATGTGTAAATAAAGCAGTGAGTTTTCAAACCTGTGCCTCAAATATCTCAACCCAACCACACCCAGTTGCAACTGGTTGCCCACCCTGCACACTGCAAAATGGTTTTTCTGATTTTATATTATATTTTTAGAAAAGTTATTTAAAAACAGGACTATATATATTTTAGTAAATTTTGACTTCTAAATGTTTTTTTTAAGGAAAATGTAAGCATTGTTAGTTAATTTGCCGTCAGATTGCTACACACACATTCATAAATTGAATGTAATAAAATTAATTTTTGTGATCTAGTTATCCGAATTGCTTAATTTTTAGTTAAAGAAATGTATAATTTATTTATTATAAATAACAAATAAACTGAGTAGAATGTCAAAGCTTCTGTGAAATTTAGCTTGATAATGAGAAAGTTAGGAGGGGTGTCACAATCTTTCCTCTTGTTTAATGCTGGGTGACTGTAAAATGTTTGAAAACTACCGGGTTATATAGTGATATTTTCAAAATCTAATGCACACGCATGTAACTTACAGCCAACGAAAGATGTTGCAGTAGAATTAAAATTGGAATAGTAACATTTTGGTGTTTGCTTCGAATCCAGAATTGACACACGTTAATGATGTTTGATGCACAGGCTACTCTTCTGTTTTCTTCGTCTTTGTAAAGAATGGAGAGAGATTTCGCAGCATATTGTGCTACTGTTAATTTCAGTTTCAGGAGGTCACTTTTGGAAGTTTGAGAAGTGCAAGTTAACTTCGTCTGATGGGCATTCAACAAATTTATCTAAAATGAACAAAATAATTTGGAAATATAAAATAATTATATTAATATCTTATAGATTGAACAGTAAAATTTTTTAAATATTTGTTACTAAAATAGTAAAATACAAAAATTAAATAATAGCATGTTAAATTCATAAAATATAGAATGCTAAGACCATATCCCATATCTTTCTGAAAGGAAACATTCTATTCTATCATATGAGATTGATTTTGTATATTAGGTAATAAAAGTGTGTATTATTTAAGTATCTAAAAATAATTAATAATCTAGTATGTATTATAAAAGTGTGTATTATATAATTCATCATGTTCTATTATTCCTGCGCTATGTCCTATATGAGATACTACTGTGTCCAAAAAGTAAGACAAATTTTCGATTTAAAACTCCCGGGACTTATGGAATTTCCATTTTTTTTTTTTTTTTTTTAAACATCTGGGGGAAATTAATATAAAATATTCATTAGTGTTTCAGTTACGCTAGGCT
This sequence comes from Caerostris extrusa, assembly GCA_021605095.1. Taxonomy (NCBI): domain Eukaryota; kingdom Metazoa; phylum Arthropoda; class Arachnida; order Araneae; family Araneidae; genus Caerostris; species Caerostris extrusa. Next base: position 21,748 of record BPLR01007471.1, read on the forward strand.
TTGTGAGCCGCTAAAACTGATTCCGGCGATTTTGAAATGTCTGAATTGATTCAGCAAAGAACTTGCATTCAATTTGAGTGCGGAAACGTATAGAATGTTGGAGAAAGCATTCGATGAGCATTCCTATATCGGAAAGAAATGTTTAGAAGTGGTATAAACAGTTCAAAGAAGGCAGAGAACACATTGAAAACGAAGAGCCCTCTGGACGACCATCAACCTCAACCGACGAATCTCACATCCAAAAAATTAAAAATTTGGTGCTTGCAAACCGTCGATTTACAATTAGAGACCTTGCTGATGATGTTGGAATTTCAAAAGGATCGGTCAATTCCATTTTGGGCCTCAAACGCGTCAAATCTCGATTGGTACCGAAACACTGCATTGATTCTTCGTGACTTTTTCACCAAAAATGAAATCCATATCGTTCCACTACCACCGTATTCACACCGTGCGACTTCTGTTTATTCCCTAAACTCAAAAGACCACTCCGGGGACACCGTTTTGTGTCGATTGAAGAGATTCAACGTGAATCGCCGCGTGCTTTGAAGGCCATCTCTGCCGATGACTTTTTAGCATGCATTGAGGATTGGAAAAAGTTGGCATAAGTACATTGTGTCCGGAGGGGATTACTTTGAAGGCGATGAAAAAAAATTTGGAAGAATAAATAAAGAGTTTTTGAAAAAAAAAAATAATAATAATTGGGCCCAACAAATGTTGGACAAGGCATAGCTTCTTAAAACTTCGGTTATACATTTTAAATAGAATTTTAAGCAATTTTCCTTTCAATAAATTTATCGAAATCAAACATTTATATAAAATTATTTTGAAGATTCTGATAGTTATTTTATAAAATTACGCAGGAAATTGAGACAAAATAAACACCGTATTTCACACTTTTTCTTTTGAATAAATGATCTTAGCTAAAAATACAAGTCTGAATATGGATTTTCTACTCTTGATATTTCAATATATAATACATACATGCGTGAAAAAGGACATTTGCAAAAAATAAATAAATGTAATAATATATATATATATATATGTGTGTGTGTGTAGGATTTGCTTGTCTGCTAATTGTCAGGCGGCGGCATATGATGTTTATGTGTCGATGACCGAGACTTTTCACCATGTGGGGAGTAATGAACTCTGAACTTTGACCCCAGGAAAAGGGGACAGATCCCCGTAGATGAGATGAGAAAAGCAAGGTTTGCCATCTACAAAATAACTACATGACGCAGCGAGAGAATGAAGATGGCGGAGAATATTTTTGTAACCCAGAATTATTAATCAATGCAAATATAGCTGCAGATAATAGTGTGTAATTAAAACGGCCTATAAGGAAACACCCTGTTTCTACATTGATTTCAAATTAACCCCTAGACAACACAACCCTCTCGCTTTCTATTATATCAAAATTGACCACACAAGCAAATCAAAAAAAAATCAAACCACACAAAAATTGACCACATAGGAAACTTATTAAATAAAGGAAGTTAAATCATCTTACTAACAGTGCATGTAGACATCTTTTACTTCAAGAAATAAATAAACATTTTATTTCTAGAAGAACACTGTGTTTCAATTGATAAAGTAATGTTTTGAGGAAATTGTTTATGTTGTGTTTTCGTATGTTACTTGTGATATATTTAATAATATAACTAATAGTAACTAATAGTTTTACTTAAAGTAGTACAGCAAATATAGAAGTGTCTCAATTTATTAATACGACCAGCGGATCGCAGATTAGAGTGAGGAGAAAATGCCATTTATATGCATTAACCAGAAATGCGCCATCAGCCTGAGTTGTCCTATTAAAAATTCCTCTTTATACAAGTCTGTTGAAAGAAAATGGATTTATATGCTAAAGTCAGCTGTGAATTCCACACAAAATGAATTATACTATTGGAAAGATTAAAAAATAAATAAAATGTTTGAATATTTCTGATAAATTTAACTCCCTGGCACTACAGTCCATGTTGGACCATGACCGTCCACCTACTGGCAGATTCTGAAACAGGCGATGCTTTCTTTTTACGGAGTAGGGTCGTCAGCCTTACCCCCAACAGTCATATTAGACCGAGACCTATGATTTAAGGTGGATTCCGAACCCCTACAAGCCTCCATGGTACCGACGGGACTTGAACCCGAAACTTGGGGCATCGAGAGCTAGTTATTTAGTCATCAGGCCTCGTTTCTGACATATCAAAAAATATATTTCTAGTTTTAATGTTTCAACTTGTTTGATATTAATTTTTTTCCTTAAAAATCTTTTAAGAAGGGAATTGATTGGTAAAATATCGTAACTGAATACTTACAAGTTTCTGTACTCCGCCACAATCACGAGATGCTGCCCAAGAAGAAGGATCTGATGATATATCGGAAATCATTTGTATGGCAGAAAGCATCAGTTCATAGTCACTATTATTTAAGCACCTGAATAGCAAAAATACTCCTCTTGTGCTCATCACATCTTTCTGAAGAACTCGGCAGTTGATGAGTTTACTCAAGCATCTCAAGGCTGCAAACTTAACATGAATTAAATTATAAGGTGTCATTGAATTAAGTAATAAAGAGGTTAAATTATTTTAAGAATGATTAAAACTGAAGTTAATTATTAACCCATTTAGCAGCCTGAAAGAGACATATATGGCCATGCTAGAGGGTTAGAGTCGGCCCACTGAGCAGTGGTATAACTCCGCAGGTGCAATGTCAGCGAGAAAACCCTTTAATTTGCTGGAAAAGCTGACACTGATCGGAGCGGGATTGACTCAGTCAACTCATTTCAAGGATTCTGTCCATTCTGAGACAAACCTATTTATAATTAATTCGAGACACTGACTCTCGTGTTCTCATACACTCGTCTGGAAGCTGCTTTATCAGAAATGAACTATGAACTCTCATGAACTCGATGCTTCGACTTCATGAGAGTCGCCTGGCAGAGAAAGTATCAAATCAAGAGTTTGTTTCTGCATTCCTTTCTATTTTATTTTTCTTCTGAATATCACAGTAACTGCATTTTTAGACACCATTTTAATTGCTCAATTTCAAACGTTATATATATATATATTTTTTTTGGGGGGGTAAGGAATTATAGTAATCGGCTGAAAGGCTGTGAGGTACAAAAAATAAACCCAAGCACATTCAGGACAGATGGAAGAAAGTGAAATTTCAAAAGCACAGCGCCTTCCACTGGAGTAGATAATTAGAAAGAAAAGAGTGGAGAAGAATAATTAGAAAACATTGTGGCTTCGGAACGGTTTAAAGAATATTAATAAAGAGGTTTAAATACACACATAAGAAATTGAACCTGCTTATACTGCTTAAAAAAATCCAAACTTTATATGAACGAATTTGGATATTTTAGCAGACCTTAAACCTGCATCTTCTTTACGCTAGCTAGCATGTACTTAACCGGGCTTCGGCTGATGCTCAATAAAACATAGTTATTTATAAATGAATAGGACATCAAAGTTTATATACTAGGGTTAATTTTTCAACCCCTGATAGCGCTGTTAAGCGACCAGCCGAGCAATACAAGATGGATCTGCTCAGTGTTCTCACCGAAACATCTTGTACTACTGACAGATGCATTGGATTTAAGCTACAAGTATGTTAACAAGACTGCTAGGATTGATTTTCCCGCCAAATACGAATTGCATAGCGTTATTAGTTTCTTACAGGCAAAAGGGAATAGCACAGCAGGAATTCATTGGGAATGAGCTGTGTTAATGGCTAGAATTGCTTTTGATCCATGACAACGCACAACCGCATACTGCTGTGGCAACTAAATAGCTTGTTGCATAATTTCAATGGGTAGTGTTCGATCCCAGCGTATAACCTAGATCCGGCGACAAGTGACTTTCACCTCTTATGATACTGAAAGAGAGGTCTGTGAGGACAGAATTTTCGCATCATTGAAGAGGTTCAAGATGCAGTAGAAACTAATACCATTACGCTGGTGGCAACTTATTATGAAGAGGGCACTAGAACTCTCGTTCACTGATATGATAAATGTCTCTATGTTGGAGGTTATTATGTAATAAAGTAACACTGATTGTATTTGACTTTTTGGTAATAACACACAGTTTGTTCACAGTTGCCTTTATTTAATGCCACATCGGAAGTTGGAGAAATAAATAGCCTTCATATTTAGAGTAAAATTACCTAGTTAATAGCACACACATAAAGACATGGCATTCCCAATTAGCTACTATGTCTATTCTATGTCCATTCTATGTCTGAAATATAATTTATTTTTTTAAAAAAAACTTGCAATATTACCTGACATTTTCGAACTCCTAAGAAATTGGCTTCAATGACATTCAGAAATAACTTCACAGCTTTACCATCAATGAGAGCCTGAAGACAAGGGGCATCATATGTAATAACTTCATATAAAACATACTAAAGCAAGTGTTGTCGTAGTTATGTTTCCTCCCTATAAAAACACTTTTTAATGATAAAATGAAAAAAATTCATACTTTAGTAAAATATGAATGAATTGATAATACACTATTTGAAGAGGTATACATTTTATATTCCCAAAATATACATACTAGGCATAAATTACAAATAAAAACATTAAAAAACAAAGTAAATTTCATTTTTTTAAAAATTTTATTTATATTTAAGAATTTATTTATTTTTAATAAGGGTTTTTGAAAATATTAATTTTAATTTGATTTCGCTTGAACATAGTTTGGTTTTGAGCAGATGCTCAAAATTTTGAATCTCATTACAAATGAAACTTATTAATTTTCTCTGTTCGAAATAAAACTTATTAATTGGTCAAAGAAAAGCTTTTTAAACTTTGAGTATGTCTATCAATGGGTAAATGAGAACATTTTTTTCATAAACTTTTTCTTCATTTTAATTTTACTTTGATTTTGTTGCAAGAAATTTTCATCACATTTTTTACTTGAACTATATAATTTTTACCTTAAAATTATCAAAATTTTAATCTAAGGATCTTCTGAAACAAATATATTGCATTTATAAACTCTTAAGTTATCCTACAACTTCATTAGATATTATAATAAATTAACAATAGTTTGAGATAAAAGCATTACTAGCACAGTTTCTCAGTAGGAACATTAAATTATCGCTACAATACTAAAAATGACCTAAGAACATTATTTACGAAACATTAAACTATAATAAAAGTGTGATAAGAATAATAAAATAAAAATTAACTTATGTTTTCCTATTGGGAATTGCAATAACATGCACTATTACTCTAATTACTCTTATTTTAGAAATGGTATTTTGTGATTATTTTTATATAAATTTCGAATAACAGTTAATATTTTTTTTATTAATACTTTCTCCAAATTAAGTGTTTTTATGCAATAATATATTATTAGTAGGAAAACAAAATTACGTGTTTCAAAATTTACAGAAATCGATTAATTGTACTTCGTTAGCTATTCGTAATATATCTAATTTCGATTGTTACAGAATTGGGCCTGAATGACCGAGTGGCTAGAGCTCTGGCGCTCGGTACCACAGGGTTCGGGTTCGAGTTCCGGCGGTGCCATAGATGTTTGTAGTGGTTCGGAATCCACTTTAAACCGTAGGTCCAGGTCTAATATGATCGTAGAGCGTTGCGGGGGCATTGTTACTCCGCGTCCGTGGCTTATCTTCAAATTACACGCGCCTCCTGGGTAATGCAAAGTGAGTAACGTCTGTGCAGCGCTTGCCTTAAGGCATCCAAGACCAAGCTGTCTAAAGTGTTTGCCAGCTGCTGCATTAGAAAAAAAAATTGTTACAGAATTATAATTTCCCATCTATGCTAATATGCTGGGGGCATAGTTGTAGTCACTGCTTTAAGAAAGGAGAAGACTCGATGGCGATTGTGACAATATGTGTAAAACGCGTCTCGCGTCGATAGTCAAGCTGCCTGGTGGGAGTTTTTCAGGTTTTCTCCCATACGGCACGCATATCTTCCAGAAAGCACTATCCTTTTCTCATCACCCGTCGGTGGGTTGTTCATGGGATACTTAAATGATAAGGCCACCACCACAAAAAAAACCCTATATTAATAGCAATATTAAATATAATTAGAAACCTTTATTATGTTTGACTCACTGCGTCATATGATGTTTTAATATTATAAAACATAATTGAATTAACCAAAAGCCTTTAAAGTTTATTTCTGTTAAATAAATTTCTAAGTATGTGTTTGATGGTATGGAAATTTTAAAAATAAATCCTTTCATGATCTACTGTAAATTGAATTTTACTCAATAAATCTTACTAATGTTATGTTTACAATTATTTGAAAATATTATAATATTTACCAAATTTGTCATAACATGAAAATGAAGATTATGAAAAGAAAAAAAAAAAAATCAATGGATATAAATTATCTATATTAAATAAGAAAAATCCCATATCAAATCCAAAAATAGGAAAATAATTTTCGATGTAATCAAACCTGTTCAATAATTAAATGCTCAAAATAAAGGTTATATTTCACTAGTATTAATGTAATACTTTAATGAGAGAATATTATTAAATATAGAAATTTAAGATTAATAAAAATGCGGTTCAAACAAGATTATAATTAGTGAATACTATGGGGTTTAAAAATTTTATTGTGCCTCACGATAAACAATGATATCACATTTTCGAGATTGAATCTTTTAACTCTTTCAAATTTATTAAATTAATCTTTTATTATCGAAATAATATTAAATAAAAGTACTTCTCATTTAATATTTTCAGAAGCATTTTCAAAATACTTATAATTTACAAATGTATGCACGGTATTTATGTCATATATATTGTAATGAGTACAATGCTTTTTTATATTTTTCTTATATTTTGTTTTAAAGCCAATTATGATGTACTGCGATATTGTTTTAAAAAAGAAAAAGCTAATATGTAAACAACTCAATCAATAGCTACTAATATATATAACCTAAATACATATTCTGTAAATATTAATGATTAACAATTACAATGGAATTAATTAAAATAATTTACTTTCAAATATGTTGAATATATCTTTTAATTATATATCATAGATATATAAATATATATCTAAGATATATCTAATTATATATAATTAGATAAATCTAATTATATATCTCATCAAATATCTTTAACATGGCATGAATAAAAATACATCATAATTGCTATTTTTGACAGTAAAAGAAACAAAGCATTTGGGAATAATTATTTTGTTTTTTCTATGCTAAGGAGAAAAGAAAAAAAGTCAAGCTACGTATAATTTGTCCGTAATTATAACAAAATAATTGAGATCGGAATAAAAAAAAAAAAATATTTAATTTTCGTGATATCATTATTAATTAAGTTATACATAAATTATATAAATAAACTGAACAGATTCTTCTAAAGCTATATTAATTGCAAAAATCTTGCAAAAATTTTTTTCTAAATTATTATTTTATTGCATCAAATTATAAAAATTAAATTTATAGTTAAAAAAAAAAAAGGATGAACAGCATATTATTTGACTTCATAATGAAATAAATAAATAAATAAAAAATAAATAAGAAATAAATTTACTTACAACATAAATCCATCATTACTTTTATTTGATGGTAAATAACTCATGCTTCTTATCAACATTCCTCATTATATTTTATACAATAATAATAAATAATAACAAAACTTACCAAGACTTCTAGGAGAAAAAAAAATTAAACTTACTTGTACATAATTTAAAAGTGTAGATATTCTTCTGTAAGAATTTGGGGATGCTTCTATGACCATTTTTTTGAATATGTTTTTATGAAATTATTATCATTATTTTTTTTTTTAGGTGTTTAAAAAAAAAAGCGTCGGTCAAGATTATGACAATGTGATCTCAGCCTCTCCACACAACCAAAAGCTAAGAAAAACTTTTCCGGTTACCATGGCAGGTTGCTAGGATTCAATGTAAGGCCAATTTTAGCCGGATGTGTTTCTTTTCATATGTGTGCTAGATATTTTTTCTGTATAAGACAATTAAGATAAATTAATTCTGTGTATTTTCAAATCTTCTTTTATTTTCAGCTTATTTGTTTAAACAACTTGAAACATAAACATTAAGCTATTAGAAATATGCATTATGTTCTTATTATGTTATATCATATGTCATTTATGCTACATATTTTTATATCTGATTACCTTACTGGAGATCCATGACTTGATTTTTAATTGAATATGTAATATGTTGTGATAATGTTTTATAAGTAAATTTTCACTTTTAATTTTAAGTCTCCTTTTAATATCTTTAGATCGATTCTTTCAATTTACTTATAATAGCATATTAAGCATCTCTGAGTGATGTCATCATTAATTCGTTTTTTAAAAAAAAACTGGAGATATAAATATTAAAATATTTATTTATTTTGAAATATTGCTAATCGTTTGAAAATATTGCAAATAAACAGTTTTTATTCCAAGTAAGTTACTATTCAGCTTGATTGTTCTCACAAAATAAAATTACAATTATGTGCTGAGAATATGTTAGAAAAAGAAATAATATGTTAAACTATTATTTAACATTTATTCTGGCTCACAGTATTATTGGTATATAATAAACTTTTTCTTCTTCATTGGCGCAATAGCCCCATGGTGGGCCAAAGGCCGTCTGCCTACTGGCATATTTCGAGAGAGGAGATGGTTTCTTTTTATTGGGTAGGATTGTCAGCCCTACGCCTAATTTTCTACAGTTATATTAGACCGGGGCCTACATTTAAAGTGGATTCTGAACATATCTACTCTCTATAAGCATCCATGGCGCCAGTCAAAAAAATTCTTTCAACATCTTTTAACATCGAAGCTATTCAAGAAATGCAAGCAATCTGACGAATGCAAGCGTTTTTTAAATAAGAAATTCAGTTGAAATTAGAGTTGATAAATAATCATATGTATTTAAGGATTATTATCTTTTTGTAGTTGAACCCAAAAGTAAAACTGGCATATTCTCTATACAATTTTTAATTTGAAATAACTGCTCTTTTAATAATTTTATTAATACATTAATACATATGCAGCAAATAACTATAAAAATAAAGAGAAAAAATCGATATTGCAATTTGGAGAACACATTAAGGATAAGTGTTTAATTAGTGTTGTTAAATATAACTATTAGTTTTACTACAACAATATTTTGTAGTATTAATAGATAACACAGTTATATATTAATTTATTAAAATGATTTTTAAATTTTCCTTTTGAATGTTAATATCTTCAACCCTTTTAGTTATAAAAGATTCCGCTATTCGTCGGAATAACTGAATTTGTTTATATATTCATTATGAATTGCTTATCGAGTATTAGTTGAACTTGAATATGTATTACTATACAATACATAGCAATGTTTTGCAAACTGACTGCGATTCTTTTTTCAGAAGCATATAATTTGAAAGACTATGTGTCTCGTAGTTCAATAATATACTTAGTTACAAACTCATTAACACAGCTTTTTTACTATTGTAACTGGATATTTCTCCTTAAACGAATAATTAATTTATTTATATTTTTATTATGATCCAGGGGCCTGATGACCGAGTGACTAGCGCTCTGGCGGTCGGTGCCACATATTTCGCGTTCGAGCCCCGGTGGAGTCGTGGATGTTTGTAGTGGTCGGAATCAACTTTAAACCGTAGGTCCCAGTCTAATATGGCTATTGGGCGTAGTGATGACAACACTACCGGTAAAAGAAAACATCTCCTGTCTAGAAATTTGCCAGCGGGCAGACGACCTTGACTCACCATGGGGTTGTTGCGCCGATGACTACGATTACGATCCATACAATGACGAAGAAATATTTTTATTTAGAATTTCTTAAGTAATTGATGCATTGACCATACATTAGGTTGTAATATTTCATTTTAAATAATTTGAGGATATAAGCGTTTCTTAATGCAATATATGAATGCATTAAGCAACCATGAGTAGAATGTTTGAAAGGAAACTTAACCAAATATTCATTAACATGAAGCATTTTTAATAGTACACATATTAAAAAAAGTATTTCTTTTATTCATTGCTGTATCGTATTAAATACTATAATTAGAAATGTAAATAATGATAATTTATATCAATAAAAATAAGTCTTGTCTGGGAACGAAAGAAAAGCTATTGTTTAGATATAAGTAAACGGGACTTTATACGGACACAGAACAGGATCCAGTGATTATTTTACACTTTTAGGGTTGCAATTGCTTTAATTAAGTTAAATGAATTTTTTATATCCTCGCAACTTGACATCCTGTGAGTTGGACCAGTTCATTTTTCTTTGTAGGGATTTGGTTTGGTTTGTCGCTCTACGGTCATTTTCTGTTGTTTGAGCTAATATGACAGGGACCTACAGTTTAAAGTGAATTCCGAACCACTAACAAACATCCATGCCACCGTCAAGATCTTTATAGGAAAGTAGAATATTCAAGAACAAGGTAATTAACATATTTGGTTTTGAGAAGCTACAAATATTATTTGTCACACGATCGAAATATACTTCTCATCAAAAAAATTAAGATAAATTTTTATATGAAGATTTTGAAACTTTTTAAATTTTAAATCTTACTTAATAGTTATTTTTTATGCATATTTTAAATTATCTTTTTGTAGAAAATAGCTATAAAACGTATAAAGATAGATTATTTTGCTCAGTTTTACAGAAATGGGCTTTCGTTTACTTTGTGTTGGACCGAGAGAGATATTTTTGGAAGTAACAATTTTTCAATTTTTATTTCAAGAGTTAATTTTATTATAAGTATCAGTATAAACATTTTTTTATGGTAATTTGTTGTTCATATTTTTAAAGTTAATTTCTTCCTTTTATTTCTTGAACTTGTAAATCAAGATGCCTGCAACTTAAAAATTTATGCACTGGTTGAAAATCAAATCGGAACACCAAAAAGAAATTAGTTCAGAAGAATGAAATTTGGGTAAAACATTTGTCTAGGTAATATATTTATTTGATTAAAGTTTCAAAGTTAAAGTAAGAGGGAGAAGATCCGTTTCAAATGTGAAATGTTGGTACATTAATAACCGCTGTAGTCTCCACTATTTTGAATGCAAGCATGCAAACACGCCTGCATCGTGTCGCACAGGTAGGTACCTCATGTTATTTTGTGGGACGGATTTTCGTGATTGTTACCCTTTTTCAGTCAAATAAGCAACGGGCCCTGCTGGTTGAAGTTTGGTTTGGTTTGTCGCTCTACGGTCATCTTGTGCACACTTTAGGCTAAACAGACCGGGACCTACAGTTTACACGAGAATTCGAACCACCAACAAACATCCATGCCACCGCCAGGATTCGAACCTGAAGCCTTCGTGCTGGTTGAAGATGCTGGATTTGTAGTTCAATAATGTCACATATGTGTTCGCTGGGATAAAGATCTGGTGATCTCGCAGACCAAAAGTAACGTGTCGATACTCTATTCAGCCCGTTGGATGACAATAGCAGTATGGAATGAGCATTACCCTATTGGGAAACGACTCTTGAAATTGTAAACGAAAATGGCAGAACAGCTGGTTGAATAATCAGTCTAACGTACAAATTTGCTGTCAAAGTAAGTGGGATAACGAAAAGAGGCATAGGAAATTTGTCTCCAGACCATAATTCCTGATGTAGGTTCATTGTCTACGATGCAGACAGATTGACTACAAGCGCTCGTCTGGCCCCTTTTTAACCAACATACGGTCATCACTGATACCAAGACAAAAAACGGCAATCACCTGAGAATACAACTGATTTTCACTCCGTCCTCCAACGAATTCTAGCTCTTCGCAGATGAAGTTATTGGTGTGAACGTTACAGAGGGTCTGATTCGGAGCTGTTCCTCGATCGATTGTTATTGTTCACAGTCATTCGGGTGCTAACAAAAGTTAGAATTTCTGTTGCAGATGCTGTACGATGCGCTACAGTCATGCGGTGATCGTCCCTCTCGGAAATGGCCCGCGTTCTATCGGACCCAGGTCTTTTGAGACAATACCTTTTTTCACCACTGCTACTAACAATCATGCACAGTGGATACATCTCTACTAAGTCTTTTTGTAATTTTTCGAAAAGAAAATCAATCTTCTCTTTGGCCTATTACATTACACAGTTTCGTTTAAACTCAGTAAGCTGTTAGTACTGCCTTCTTCGTCACCTTAAAGACATTCTTAACTCAAATCTAGCTCACAACATCAAATCCGGAAGATAAAGAACACCCACGAAATTTACATCACGTATTTAAAGCAAACATGATTTTCATGTTTACAATGGCGCTACTAGCACCACTCTTGTTCGTCTAATTTAGCGCGATATTGAATAGACGTCATTTTTAAATGTGCAAACACTCCTCCAAAATTTCGTTTATCAAGCACAAACCCTTGATGTTGGGACTTTATTTTCCTCCAGTGTATTAAAATACATAATTTTTAAGAAGATTTTTTTAATGAAAACTGACAATTATTATCATGTAAAATGCAAAAATAAAGCGTAATTAAATTCAAATTTAGTACAAATTTATGATTTAAAAGTATTTTGGTCTTGCAAAGAATAAAATTATACAATTTAAGCAGGTTGATTGTGAATGAATTTTAATTAAATATTTTTAAATAAAAATATCTTTTCCAAATAAGAATACTACAAAGCAGTACTACTTGTTAATGTAATATATATGTCATTTTTTAAAAATAATAAAATTCCATGGAGAAATATGCATCAATATGAATAAAATAATTGCATTTTTATAAATTTTAATAAAATTAAATTTTTTATAAATTTTCTTTGGATATGATTTGCTTAAAGGGAAATTTATACAGTAAATAAAATAAATATCAACAGCTAGGAAAGTTGAATTTTTTGCATATTAAAAAATGTGTTATAAAAAAGAATACAAATTATAATTTTACAAACAACTATACAAAAATGTTCTTCATTAATTAGGACGTGATGCATATACGCATGGAATACAGCAGACATAATGTCATTTACTGTCGCATCACTAATAATTAGATGTTGAAAGTTCTAGACACTTTTTGCAGTTATCATTTTCTAAACTGAATGATTTACATATTTAATTCCGTGCAGTTAAATATAAGCATCGATCAGCCAAAGCATTAAAACCACCTTCTTAGCATATATCTCCATTTGGAACGTAGAAAACCTTGACACGGCGAAGAAACACTATACACTTGCATAGAATAGCTACTATAAGTACTAAATAGCATATCAACACATACATGCATTATAACATATGCAGCTTCACTTTATTGGTAATTTTGGTCCCAAATGTTTTTAAAGAGTCATGAGAAACCGGTAATTGGAGGACTTGCACCGCAATTGCAGATGTTGTTTAAAAATGCACCAATATTAAGTTTACTAATCCTGCATGGAAAGCGAATTCTGTACACCGTTATGTTAAAAAGGACACCTCTCCAGATATTAACATAGGTAAGCATATATGTTAGGCCAAAAACAAATATAGTTTTACAATTATGTTTCACAGTTTCTGAAATAACTCACAATTCTTATGATTCTGGAGTTGACATTTGCAGATTTTTTGTTATAGAGGATATCTAAAATCTCTGTGACATGCTTGAAGTCCATCTACCTTGCGAATGAAATCTCTGTCTGATATGTAGTCGGCAACTCTAAATGGTTTTCTCATCTGATTGTTCAATGCATTTTATGTGGTGTGGACATATCAAATAATTGCAGTTGTTGGACCATTCAAAATTTTATTTATCTTCTTTAGGATTGTGAAAAAGTCCTACTTTTTCCCATATGTATCAATCCCACACTTATGCCAATTTCTTGATTTTTTTAAATCAGTCCAAATTAAAGGACACCTTCGCATTTTTTTTTATGTATTCTCTTACATTCCCTTTATGTATTATTATTCTTTATAGTTTTGCATTTACAACAAATGTCCAAATCACAAGACAATTTTTTTTATCTGAACTAACAAAAGACAATAAAAAGCTCAGAAAACTTATATATGTTGCAGCATACATATTGTTTCTTATTAAAATTACTTTGAAATTTTAAGTAATTAATTTACAGAAACTATACTTTAAGATAAAATTTCCTGTAACCATATTTATGTATGACATCAGTTTAATGTAGTATTTGTTATAAAAGAGTAAGGATGAATGAAGTATTTTCTATGTTACTAAAATGTACTAAATAGCAATAAAAAAGATTTTTATTTTTATAATATTAATAAAATTATTTCACATTTTTAAATACTTTATTTCAAACAAAATTCTCATCCATTAATATATATATCCTATTATTCAGCTATTTACTAGATTTAAACTTATTTTTTGGAAGATACCAACTTTGGCATTCTGCAAATAATTTTAACAAGTAGACAATTTCAGAAAAGCTAATAGTATAGAGCTCTACTAGCTAATAGTAATCATGCTTTGTATAAATTTAATTATATGATTTAGTATCTTCCACATTAGAGATGATTTTCTTTTGATCTATATAATGATTATAACACAGATTTTTTTCAAGTCTAATTATGCCTTTTCAAAACATAACAAGTATAGATTTGATATGAGCAATAAGACATGTTTTCTTCTGTCAAATCTCAAATGATTTTTTTTTTCTGACTGAAATCCAATTTACAGTTGAAAAGTAATTGTAAATATGATGAAGCAAGAATCAACTAAGAAAACAGTTAAGATTACAAATTATACTCTTTATGATTTTAAAATATGTAATATCCTTTTTTAATTGAAATAATAATATAGATAAGAATATATGTGCAATAGAGGAGTTTACTAGCATTTAGTTATAACCATATCGTGCATTTTATGAAAATGAATAATTCAAAGATACTGAAAATAAATTTATTAAACATTCTTCTTATATAAAACAAATACACAAAGTGTTTATAAGCAATTCACTTTAACTGAAAATATTGATTTCAGTTTAAAATATGTAAAAAAAGATGATAACACATTTCTCTTGTTTATAAATATAAAAAGATAAAAAAAAACTTTGAGGTATAATGCAAATCAGATCTCATTAAAAATTAAGTAGCATTTTTTCCTTTCTTAAATACAAAAATAAGTATGTAGACACATATTTCGCTTACAACATTCAAAACACAAAATGAAATACATATCAAAATGAAGTTAAAGCTTTCATATTAAAAATGAGACTCTACTATTCATTCCTTCCAATAAAAGTGAATGATATGTTTAAAAATTGTTCTGTAAAACATTAAAAATACTTTTTTCTATACAACGTATAAAAATACATAGAAAGGATATCTAAGAATAGCATCAACAATAGATACTAAGATGTGATTTTATACAATGCTAAACTTTATTTATAAAATATGGTTCCCTGTCTTAAATTTATATATAATATAATTGTCAGACAAATATTTGGGATATAAATCAAAATCAGATCATTCTCAATCTTGAGCACAAATAGTTGAAAGACACATAAATCCAGAAGATGTACATTTTAAATTGTAGCAAATTTTAGGCTGAACATAAACTTTCTCATAAAAAAAGTTAAGACAGCTGTATTAAAATACTCAGTATCATACAATATAAACTTTGTATTGATTTTGTGGATAACAAGATTGTGCTTCTTGAAGTATTCGTATACGAGGACCCATTGGTATGCCCATTTTTTGCAAACGCTCCTCTGTCAAATAGGGTAGTTCTTTTATTCCAATTTTTTCATTTTCAAAGTTGACTGCATATTTCTGCAAAAATTCATATAGTTGAATGAAAAGAAATCACCTAACATACAGAAAAACAAAAATCATCTAAAGCAATACAGATTATTATGTCTGTTGAATCAATGATAACATTAAATATTTGGACAAATCTTGTTCTCAATTCTAAGAAAATGAAATTAATGATGCAATTTTTTCCCCATGAGGAATTTAAAAATCATTCAATATTTATTGATTGAACAAAACATAATTGATTACATTTAATGCAGAAGCATTAATAGAAGAAACTGTCACATCTCATTTAAACACAACCAATAGCTATCTTTGCATATTTAAATGAATTTTTAGAGATTGTTACACTTATGTCACTGAAGATTTTGCCACAATAAAAGTTGCTTACTTTTTTAAACAAATTTCAAAACTGAGGAAAGTAAAACAATTTGTATACTTACAAAAGAAATAAATATAAGCAATTTATGTAAAATTGAAGGATATGGATAAATTTTATACTTGACTAGCTACCTCTTACACTGATTTTCAGTACAATTCAAAATATGATATAAAATTTAGGAATCACATGAATACGTATATATTTACCTCATATCCAAGCCGCTTCAAGAACTGCCTAATCAAGGGAGGTTCATCTCCAAAAAACCTAAAATTTAAACATTTTTAGTAAACCATAATAATAACTAATAGTTAGTATTTATATTTATATAATAATAAATAAGAGTTAGCATTTATATTTATATAATAATAAATAATAGTAGTATGTATATTTTCCTTTGAGATACTCAATTTTATATGGATTTATTTTACAATCAGTATTAAAGCAACAGATTTTAAATACTATGCTTTGAAGTTTAGAAGCATTTTAAAAGAACATCAAAACTTTTTTTTATAACAAGGAAATTTCAATATTGTGTTAATAGAAATGTATAGGACAATTTCTTCTTTTATATGTTGAAGAACTTAGTTGAAAATTAGTTTTAAGAAACAAAAATGATTAAAACAATTTAAATTAGGAAATTAGTAACTAAATAACAATTGAAAAAAAAAAAAAAAACATGTGAAAAAAGTTAAAACAAATAACATTAGCATAAAAACAAAACATACTTAGTCAATTTCTTAGCCCTGGATGGATTTAATAATTCTAAGACTTCTTTATGAAAATTATCCCAATCTCTATGCATTGTAAGTTGATGACCTTTTCCAGGTGCATTACTAGGATGACAGCCTTGAGCCAATTGCATGAGGCGTAAGCGTTCTTGAACCCAAGTTACATCTTGACGCATATTTTCCAATTCTTGAACAAGGACATGCTGTGTTCGCATTTCTGAAGAAAGGTGTGCAACACTACGAGCTAATGTTACCACATGACTTTCTAAACGCTGTAGTCGTTTGCTTGCAGAACTAAATTTTTTTAGAATACAGAAACAGAAATTGATAAATTTCATTGAAGAAAAAAAGAGAGTACTATATGTATAATTATTTTATATCATTAATATTATAGACATAAAAATATTTTAACATTTATGAAATCTAATCTCAATAATAATGACACAACAAAAAAAAATTAATGAAATTTTCACTTTTTAAATCAGTATTTAAGAATATATATACGTATATATATTAACTGAAATATTAAGGTGTAATACATGTGATTATGTGTCAGAGAATATTAAATATAAAAAAAAAAAAAAAAAAATTCAAGGAAGCTGTGTATGTAAATAAAATAAATGAAGTTTAAATGTACTATAAGATAACACTTAAAAATGTATAAATTATTATTTGAAATACAACATATTCATAATGTTAACACAGTAATTATATTTATAAATTCTATTAAATTATAAAGTAATCTATTGATTGCTTCTTTACATTTTTGGATGTAAAATAAAAGTTTTTTTCTAACTAAAATAATATAAAATTCATAATTACTTAAACATTATTTTTATAACAATAATAATATCCTTCACCTTTTAAAATATTTATAATTTTATATACAATGTTATCATACATTTTCTCTGATTCTTACACAGAAGAATGCATTATGGACCACTTTAATTTGTTAATATTTATCATTTTATGAATGATCTTTTAGCTCTTTGATGTATGGTGGCTTGAAAATAAAATAATGATAACAGTCATTTCAAAAATTACATTTATTTAAAATTTTATTAATGCACAGTGATCTTTAAATGAAAGTAGCAATTTAAAAGGACTATTTTTATTTCATTTCTTTGAATTCCTGTTAAATAGAAATTGTTGTCGAGAAATACATTTTATTTAGAGAGAAATTAATAGCCTTTAATACCTTTAACTTTCAAAAATAAGAAACTTCATAGATATAAAAAATGTGCATACATTTGGTTTATGTGAGTTGTTGAGGATAAATTTTTTAAAAAAAGTGCTCAGATTTGATTGTGGAACCCTTTTGTCCATAAGAGGCTAAAAATGGCTACTCATCAAGAAGACAGATGTAAATGTCTGCATTCTTTCACTGAAATTGCTAATTAATTAATAGCATACTTTCAATATTAGTTGAAAATTGTACATTTATTTAATATTTTCAAAGGTTGAGGTTTTGTTGGAATAGGGAGCATCATAAGAGTAGGGAAGATTTAGAAATACCCCATTTATGTTCTTTGTGTTTTAATAAATTGCCATGTTTTGTCGTTACTAAGAAATTTTTCCAATGCTTCTGTAATAGGGTTCAGGATTATTTCTCAATAATTATTTTAACTGTTCATGTTTATAGTTTTTTTCTTTATTACTGCACATACCACACAAATTGAGATTTTTTTTTTTTTTTAAAATTAGCTATTATTTGTAGTATTAGTTAATAACTTTTTACATGTAATCTACAGTAATAATGATGCAGTTTTCAACATTGATTATCAAATAATCAGATAAATCACTGACAATTTTTTTAATTATCTTCTTTGCAGCAAAATAATATGAGTATGTTATAGAAGCAGTGTGGTTTCAAATTGAAACCACTATTATTCAGGGGAGGAAATGATTAAACTTTTAAAAGAATTTTTGAAACTATACATAATGTTTACTAATTTTTAAATTTTAAGCGTTTTTATGTACATGAAAAGTTTAAACAAATGCAAATCAACAGATTTAAACGTATAGATAAAAGATTAAGAGACAATATATATCTCAAAATTTCGTAAATTAATAAAAATAATTCACCTTGTTCTACATTCTTTGGATCGTCTTTTTTCACTAAAACCTCTTTTGTCTACAAAACTATGATTACCACGGCTAGTTGAGCTTCGCCCAGTCAAAGATGATAAACTACCATTAAGCTTTCTACGGGAATGTCGCGACACATCTAATGAACTGGCAAATGCATTAGCTTTACAAGAATTCTTGACACCAAGCAAACGTAATATCTGTATAAAAAACAAATACATATTACTTAATGTTTTATTATTATGTTTATACAATAACTTTTTATTCACATAAAAGTAAACAAAATTCTAAAAAATTTACAAAATATTCCATTACATTTTATATCCATAAATAATTACAGATTTAAAAATTTATAATTTCATCTAAATTATCAGTCCTCATTTTATATTGAAAGCACAATTTATTTCATTTAAGATCTATGATTTAAACTTACAGCATAACCCTGAGTTTGAATAACATCCAAGATGTTTTTGAAATCTAAGATCATTTAAGCAGGGAAAATCAAGTGAAATAGTTTGAAGCTTTTAACAAATTAATTAAAATTTACCACAAATAATAGTTTATATATTTGAATAGATGATCATAAAAGTCTTGTACATTTAAATAAAATAAAGATGCATAAATAAAAATAAAAGCAGCCATCATTCAGTTTAATATTCTTCATTATATTTACTTACTTCTGAATACATTGTTTCTAAGCCTTCAAGTTGCTTTCTGATCATAGAAACTTCATTTGGTTCCATTGTACTAGCTGTTGCACTGAGGTCACTACTATAATCATCATCATCTAGCAAACTTTCCATATCTAACCCAGTGGTAGTTGAAGTAAGCTCTGGATCAGCATTATCTAAGTAGCAGGGATATGCTGCAAATAAAAAGTATATTTAATGAAAAACAAACTTGATTTATAAATACATTAAAGGTAGGCAAAAAAAAAAAAAAAAAAAAAAAAATCATTTAATAAATTTATTTTTAAATTTAATAAGAAATAATCTCAATTATTTAGTATAAAAATCTAATATTACATCTAACATAAAAAAAAATAATAATCTAACATTAAATATTACAGATAATTAAATTAATGCCTTTAATATTCTATAAAGGTAATTTGCCAAACTAATAACTTTACTTCAAATGCAATAAAAAGTTCTGATGCAATATAAACTGGCATTAAAATTTCTTTAAATGCAATAAAAACTAATGTTACAAAAGTTTGGAAAATGCAAGAGTTTGAAAAAATTCTGTGTTTTATTTTTATTTATAATAAACCTCTTTTTTCAACATCCTTATTAATGAATTAATGCTATTTAATGATGATTAGATTTAGAAGACAACCTTATTAATAATGAAATAAATATTATACTGAAAATTATTTTTAGATGACAGCATGGTGGAAGGGTACTCAAAACTTTTAGATGATATTTTAATTTTATGACAAAGTAAAGTCAGTGTTTCTTGTTGGTGACATGAATGCAAAAGAATCAATATGTATAGAATGAGAAACCTTATGCTTAACCCTTGCTGAGTGATCCGAAATTTGCAACAGAAAATGTTTCCATTTATACAAACAAGACCACATGAAAATTATTTTTTAATAAATATGATCTCATGTAATGGAAAACCTGAACTAAATTGAGCTTTTCTATGGAAAAATTATGGGATGTAATAATATTAGCATTGATTTTTAAAAAATTAAACATCAATCCAACATTAAAAATAAAAGCAACAATCATTACTTTTAAAAGGAGGATTAATAGTCTAAATTAAAATTTGCAACCTTCAAAAACTAAACATTTAATTAAAAAAAAAAAAAAAAAAAAAAAAAAAAAAAGAACCCAAGGACATTAAAAGCTACCAAAATATATGTGTATTCATATCATTATGTAGCAGCTGCTGCAGGAACAAAAGCTGCTTTAATTTTGAAATATTTAGTTTTTTTGCTGCCATGAATAATAAATTCTAGCATTGTTTTCATTGTCCATAATGTAATTTTAATTTATATATCCTTTCAAATTGGGGGTGTAAAACATTTTGTAGAAAAAGATCTCTATAATAAGATAAAATTTATCTTTAAAATAAAAATTTCATTTTTATATAATTAAATTTAAAAAAACAATAATAATAAACTACTTCATGAAAATTTGAGTGTTCAAGGGAAGTTTTTAAAAATAAGTTTTAAGGGAGGTTTTTAAAAATTTCCTCCTGGTTTTACATGTACAAGGCTCGATTGCAAATTAGACAACGCTATTTTAAATAAAACATTTAAAATTGTCTAATGTAATGTCTAATGTTGGGTTGTCTAACATAAGTAAGATTGTCGAATCTAGTAATCTAAGTAAAAATAGGGTTGTTTAAACAAGTATTTATAGTGTAAAATAAATAAAAATATTAGAAACATCTTCACTAGCAAATTTACATAAAGAGTTTCTTACTAATAGTGAGAATATCAATAAAAATTAAGTGCAATATATTTAGAAAGAAATAGTTTTCTACCACATAGAGATGATTAGAAAAAAAAAAAATACAAGTAATTAAATTAAAAATGTGATTAAAAGGACTCTTTTCCCAACTAAACCTCAATGCTTAAACTAAATAATTATAAAGTATCAAAATGACAGCAAAAGTTTGTTATTTTAGGAACAAATATTTGATTATCAAAAGTTAGAATTATAAAAATTTGTGGTACCTAACTGAGTCCTTGAATGATGCCTTGAAGGAGGTGAACTATTACATTTCCTGGAAGCACAATTAGTGTGAGCAATTCCCAGTCGATGTCCTGAACCTGATGCTTTGGTATATTGTGAACTTTTCCACTTCGATGCCTGCAAGCAGTTTGATTAATACTGGTTGTTCTTCTAACTCCAGATTTTTTCCCAGAACTTTTTGATGGCATATCACAAACTTTTTGCTGATGATCACTTGATTTACCATAACAGCTGTTTAAAGCTGAGGCACTAAAAGTAATTAAAATATAACAGAGTGAGTACAATATGGAAATTCCATTTTTTAACATGCAGTAGATAAAAACAAAAACTAATACATATTATTATAATGGAAAAATAAAAATAATGTACATTTAATTGATTTCTTTACTGTTATATGAAGCATCTAATTCAAATATGACTTCAATAAAAATAGAAAAATTTCAATACTTTTCAGATTAAAAAATTTTTTTTTTTCAGTGTTGCTATACAAATTATCAAACAATAACTTCAAAATAATTTTCTTAGTTTTAAACTTCGTTCATTAAAAAATAAATAAATAAATAGAAAAATACACATTTTAAAACCATAAGTAAAGTCACAATATTATGTAAGAAACTATAATATGCCAAAGAAAGTTTCATAATCTTTAATTTTAAATTAAATTAAAGATTAAATATTTATTATTAACTTTAAATTGTTTATTAATTAATGAGAAACAAAGAAAATTTCAAATAGATTTACCTCAAGGACAATTTATATTTAGCTCTTGAAGATAATTTTGGAGAATTTTCTACACTTGCTGGTGGAGAAGGGGCAGGTGAGAGTGGTGGAAGAGGAGGAGTAATAGATAAACTTTCACTTGAAGCATCATCTTGTTCTTCTTTTTCACCTGACTGTCTACAAGTACCAGAAGTATTTGGTGTTTCATAAATGTGTTTGACTTTGTTTATTTGAAATTCTTCAGAATATCTTTTATCTTGACAGCTACGACTTTGCTGACCCCAAATTGCTCCACTAGCACTATGATCCGAGTCAATGCTTGTATCAAGATTGCTAGCAGCACTCACTCCACTACTATGAGGAGAAACAACACTTTTAGAACCATGCATACTGCTATGCATTGTTCCCCTGCCAGACTCTGAGGATGATTTATAAACATCAGTAGCATCCCCACAGTCTGCAGCATTAGTTGGTAATACATCTGCAGATGCTGCTTCAATTGCTTCAGTTGGCACTTTAGTTTCATTAGATGAACCACCAGTCGCACTAGCTTCTTCGTTAAAAGTTTTGTACTCTCTTGGCATAATATGAGCCTTCAGCAGTTCGAGGAGATTGCTGTTCTATTGGCTTTGCATTTAAATCAAGAGCTTTAGCAAAACTCGGGAAAGGAGTAACTCCTCCATAAATAGCCTCACAGTTTGCAGATATTTCAGGCTTTTTTTCTTGAGAGGGACGTCCAATAACTTCTTTTGGCACCAACTTATCATAATCATAAGAGGATTTTATATTGTTTGAATATGAATTCTGAAAAAATATGTTGGCAATATTAAATTCCTTCATAAAAACAAAATGCAGCTTTATATTACACAGAATGCAAAGTGTTTTTATAACTCTGTGTTCATTTGAAAGTGGTTATGAAAAAATAAATGAAGATAAGCCTACCCTTGGATTTAAGTAGTTCGTCCAACTTATTCTCTGTTCTCTGGAAAACAATCTGTTACAGGTGTCACGCATTTGGTCAGGGTCAGTAGCATCTTCATGTTCAGAAACATTTGCAGAAGCAGCAAATGGATGTCTAAAAAAATTTTCATTATAACATTTTAATCATATTTCCTTTAAAAAAATTATGAGTTCATTAAATTATAATATATTTCTGTTTTCAGAAGTTAATTATAGAAATGTGAAGATATTATAATTAATTCAATTACCTAATATACTTTGTGCAGTATATTAGGATAATTGAAATTAAAAAAAAAAAAGCTTTTTAATTTATACTTTTATTTAAAATTTTACCTTTCTGGTTGAAATGGTTTGTAATGATGAGCATGATTAGTTGATTGTGGTAATGATAAAGCAACACTATTGCTACCAAATGAAGATGCCGATATATAATTCAACTGTTCATTTGTAGATGGTGTATTCATATTGTAGCTAACAGAACCTACGGTTCTAGGCCTTGAGTACTCTGCAAAGGTAAAAAAATAAATAAATAAATGGCTCATCAGAACTATTGATTTAATAAAAATAACACCAACTGAAACTATCAGAAGAAAATACTCACATCTGCAGCACTTTGAAAATTCCAATTATCTCTCCCTTCAACTTTAGACTCTTCTATAGAACTAGTTTTTTCCAGTTCAGTTAATTCCTATAAACAAATAGCATATTTCACCATAAGAATTTTTACATTTCCAAAGACACATTAGATAATTATTCTAAAAGTTAGATTATAATTCTTTCCAATGTGAATTTTATTTTAGCTCTCATTAGTAGCCTAAAAATTATACATTGGCTTAATATAACAAAAAATATCACAAAAACAATATTGGAAATAAAGGAACACTAGGAAATACAACTGAAAGACAATTACAAGTTAAAAGCAAAATAAATAATCAACATGGCATTTCTTTATATAGAACAGAGAAACATACTATAACTAATTATAAGTGATACATTTTTACATTGTATAGAGAAGTGAATTTAGTTTATAGATACAGTTAATACAAAAAATTGAAATAAAACAATAGATTAATATTTTGTTTAATATAGTATATTTAGAAATAAATAAGTTATTTAAAAATTTAAAACTATTGAACATATAATTTTTTTTTAAATACTCAGTCTTGTAGAAATTCTATTTCACTAAAATAATGTACATGGATATTTGTTTAAAATTCATATTTTATGAAGTATACCAAAAAATAAAAAAGATAAACTATTATGTGGAATCAGACCAATTTTTAAGTTAACAATGCTTTTTAGACTTTTAATAAGTTTGCCCACAGTATAATACAAAATAACCATTAAATCTAATTCTGGATGTGTTTTGGAAGAAAAATGTACTAGAATCAAAAAGTATCAGAGATAATATTTCTTTAGTTAGTATTTCAGTCATTGCAATATTCAGTATTTTAGGAAAAGCAGCATTCTTTACAATTTTGTAACATAAAATCTTAGGATATATTCAAACTTAAAAGGTCTAATATAAGGTGAGATTTAGATTTAGTTGAACAGGACAACAATTTCAGTTATCAATAAAAGGAAATACAGTAAAAATAAAAAATTGAAACGAAATGAAATAAATTAATAGTACAATATACTTCAAAAAGTGAATGAGCTTTATATTTTAAAACATAATCTTTTTACTACTACTACTACTACTAATAATAATAATAACATACTTTGCTTGATGATTGGCTGAGAAACGATCGTAATTTTCTTTGAAGAGAAGACAGTTTTTCTCCAACAAGTTTTTCAGAAGTCTATAAAAAGTTAAATAATCAACAAATAAAATCTTAATGATGAGGAAAAATGACATGGTATAATATTTTGCTTTCATGCTAACTTTTGTACTACTCTTTTTTATAACTTTTGTAATACTAACTTATAATTTTTTTTTTATGTAAGTAAATGAAAGTTTTTATAAATTTTAATACCTTATGCTCCTGTACCCAAGCATGTGTTCTAGAACCAAGGCGATCAGGCCTATCATTTACATGAGGTGGATTGGAATAAACACCATTTTCCTAAACGAAATTTTTAAATATATCTAAAGCTTGTTAAAGATTTTCAAAATTAAAATAAAAAAAATTGTATAAAACTTACAATGACATTTGGTCGCTGATGTGATGATGGAGATGAATTGATGCAAATGTCTGGATGATGTATAGATTCGTCATGAACTGGTGGGATTGGAGGTTCTCGATAAACTGGAGGCCCTTGAAATGGTTTTGGTGGAAGAGCAGGTTTATAATCTGAAGTTATATTAGCTGAAAACAAAATAAGCCCATAAATGTTTGGAATAGAGAAAATGTTATTATATTTTTAATAAAAAAAACTGTAAAACATAGTGCAAAAAGGTAAATAAATTTTTTTCAAAAGAAAATTTCAAGACGAAATTTAAATAGGCTTTTACCTTTTTAAAAAATAGCATTTTCCTTTGAAATTATAGCTAAGCAGAAAAATTACACAAGTTTTTTTTTTTTTTTAAATACAATATATTTTAAAATTCGAATTATGTCTAAAATTGCATTTAAAGTTTTAAGGAAAAAAAAAAATTTTTTTAAATAATTTTATATAAATGCTACATACCATTCTCAGAAGAAGAAGATGATGCAGCATTTTGCTGAGACATAGATGAATTCTCAGGTTGAGATGAATAAAGAGAACATGGTTGAATAGCTCCAGCTGTATAATCTACATCAGAGCCTCCAGGTATCTATATAAAATCAAGAAACATAGATTAAGATCAAAAATAAAAAATATGTGTACAGTTAAAATATAGATACTGAGAGTAAGTTTTATTTATAACTGAAATATATATGTTTTATTTTCAGAAAATGATAATTTATAAGTTATTATTTAATATAAATTTTTTGGTTCTATTTTTCACTGTGTTGAAAAAATAATAATAATAAGGTAACATAAAATATCTCATGGTTTTTGCTTTAGGTGTTATGTTTGTAAAAAAAAATTATAAAAAGATATTAAAAATGACACAATTTATTTCATGATTATATTATAATCCAGAAAATCCACCCATTAAAGGCTTTGGTTAATATTTCAAAGAGGTGGAAAATATTTCAGCAACAAATGTTTTTAAATCAAGAATATATTATATTCTGATAATTTTTCTAATATTTTTGATATATTTGAATAAAGAAATTTAAACAAAAATATTTTTTTGTAATTTTTGTAGCGAGAGAGAACTTTAATTTTAGAGTTTCATTTTTCTTATATATTATATATTCCTAATATTTCTGTAACAATTTAGAACATGATTCTTTGAATATCATTTTAATAAATTTTACTCCACTAGCCTACTAAACCATGATTTTGTTAAACTTATGGAGACAATAGAAATTTTTCTGGAAAATATGTTTTTCAAAATAGATTAGCAACACTATATTTTTAAATAATCTTATCCTAAATATGCCTTTCAAATTTTTTTCTTACATATAAGAAGGAAATGCAGATTTATTTTTCATTGCGAATTTACACATCAAACAAATATCAAATATAATTAATGCTAAATAAAATGCGATAATCTTTTGAAAATTGGATTGGTTCTATGAAATTTGTGCAATAAAAGTTATCTTTTTGCATAACTCGGATTCGACTTAATAAAATTTCTACCCCTTTAAACAAACATTTCCATGAAATGTCACTCATTGTAGATGAATTAAAATTTTTTTTTTTTTTTTTTTTTTTAGGTGAATGTACGACTTCAAAATATAACTTGGATCCTTTTTATTTTGAAATATTTTTCGATGATATTGCTCCTCCTAGCATTAAAATTTTACATTTTAATTTGTATGATAATTTTAATTTTAGAAAGAATATTATAAATCTGTAAAAATAAAAAATCTGTACGTTGGATTAACGTTACTTTTACTAGCTTGAAAGTCATGCAATAAAATCATAACTTAAAAAGTGTTATTTCCCTCATTTGATAAATATGATGTTAATTACCCCCTTTTTTTTTAATTAAGAAAGTTAAACAGAATTAATTACACAATTTAATTTATTTTCGAATTAATATTTCTCTGAATCTAATGCAAGATAAAACATCACCTAAAAGGAACTATATAGTTGATAAGAAGAATCATAGAATTAATTAAAAATGCTGGAAACTCGGATCTAGTTATATTTCGGTATACATCATGATTTTTAATACAAAACGGCAGATACACACTTAAATTTAGTTGGGAAGCTTTAGATGAAAAAAAATAATTTAATAAATTTTTAAAAAAAAAAAAAAAAAAAAAAAAAAAAAGGAATTTAAAAGTGAAAATTTTTCAATTAATTATAATTTTCATATAAAATAAAAGCTTTTAGTTGCAACGATGTGTCAAAAATATTTCCCACAATTCACATTTTTACATGGAATATACTTTCAATACATACGTGTAAAATATATATATATATATTAGTAGAAACTTTGCAATTGAAAATAGTTTGATGAATGACAATCTTCCTTCCCCCTCCCTTTACCTACAGAATCATTATTCATTCCCCACCTTACATTATCCACTTTTTCTCCTAAATACATGGACAGAAATTCAACGCTTTTAAAAAAAGTTTTGAGAAAGAGTCACGTTGGATGGAATAAGGTCAATGAAATTAGATGCTCAAAAGTGTTAATTTATTCCACTAGTATGATTTGCGAATATGGTAAACATTTCATGCATAATATTTTCGTATTCTCTTCAGATAACTTCAAATATTGCAATAAATTAAAACGACATGTCATTACATTTAAGAATGTGTGAAATTTCGCATAAATTTTATTTAGTTGTGTGACGAAAATGAATTAGTGTTTTGTGATTCAAAGCGAAGGGAAACGCGCTAGGTAATCTGTAACAGTACAATAAGAAAATTTATGTACTTGAGCATCTGAATACAAAGCAGTGTTTGAATGATAATATTAATGTTAGTAAATTTTATTAGAACAAACTCTATTAAAAAGAGGTTTATACTCATTTTAAATGATACATATTTTATTTTCAGTTCAAATTACAACTGAGAAATCACCTTTGCATTCTTTTCTCCATTTGATAATTTTAATTAAAACTAATAACATTTAATTTATTAATAAAAAGATACAATTGAAAATACAGTTGACCTACTTTCATGGTTTTAAAATACGAAAATAAAGGAAATTAATTATAATAAATAACAGCGCTTTGAAGGAATTTTTTTATTATTTATTTTAAATCACACGCTAAATTGTTAGTGAGACCAAAAGATGGAAGAAAAATACTAACTACGGCCGTCAAAACCATGCCTTCAATCACACAAGCAAAGAGTCTCGTCTCAGTTCAAATTAACATTAAGATTCTTTTTTATCCACGGTTTCCAGTTTACTCCATTAAGAAACCACATAGTTTACAAAATCGAGACAGTAAAGTTACGAACAACGACCGACAAACCACGCTTTCAAATTACACAGTTAATCGACACTCGATTTGATACAATGAGGTTTGTTTATACACTGCAGCAGAAAGAAAAAAACCCCAAACCAAATCACAACAGGAAAAGCAAAAATGACATGTCACGTGAGGTCTTGGGCTCCACCTGGAGTTTTCTTCTCACGCATGAGGTGGGAAAAACGGTTCGCCAGTGACGCGTGGAGCAAGCATCCGGTGTGAGGGGGCAAGGTCACCTGTTCGCCCATAGATCCCCTTTTCTGCTCTCTAGAAAGAGGTTAACTCAGTAATTTGGAGAAAAGACTGCTTTGTGACAGACACGGCTTAATCAAGTCGTGGCGGTTTTGATTGAATGATGCGGGTATGATGCTAGAAGCTTCATTTAAATGCTTCTTTTTCTTGTTCGTAACATGCTTTTCCTTTCGACAAACAGATTTATTAAAGGGTTCAAAGAACCAGCTCAGTTCAAGTGCTTTATTGTCATCCGAAGAAACATGGGGATTAGTTTTAATGGTAACGAATGGTGAGCATATGCTTAAAAAACAGCATGAGAGAAAGTTTAATCGTAGGAATGTTGGGTTAGTTTCCATTCTTTGAGAGAGCTGTAAATATTCAATCTAAGCTGCTAAACTGACTAAAATACTTAGTTATTTTCAGTTGGTTATAGAATTAATAATTTGCATAACAGCGATATGATTAAATGTGGATTATGAAATAATTCTGATATGTTTTGTTTGCAAAAATATTTCTTATACTTAAATTCAATTTTGATAAATTGAAACCAAATTTTAATTCTTCTAGATTGCTTCGTATATTTAATATATTTCATATTTAAGGGATTCATTTATTAAAAAAGGATTTAATTTTTAAAAATATTTTTGCGGAAAAAAATGTCATGAAAAAGCATAAAAAATTATTCATTAATTAATTAATATCTCAAAAATAATGTAAAATAGTCTATAAATTTTTTTCATTTAAAAGTAAATATTTGATGGTAATTTTTCTTTCTAACAAATTTCACATAAAATACAGGAAAAAAAATGTAAAATTTTCTGTGTTTTTTTCTTTTTTTCAATGTTTTTCTTTTAAAAACACTCTCATTTCAATATGATAAAAGTACTAAAAATAAAACGTTTTAATTATTTACAAAAATCAATTACAGTGATCTATAATTATTTATATTTAAATAATTATTCATAGCTAAAATTAAACCTTACTTTTTAATGAAACAAAGGGCGTCACGAAATTCTCGCAAGAAATCTTGCGTGAATTTTGGGATACAAGATCACATTTCGAGACTTGTATAGTTCCGGGTTTCCAACTACAATGTGTTCAAATTCAGGCCAGATTTCTTGTGTTAATTTTGAGACACCCTTTACATACACGCATTTATTATACTTTTAATAGCTTAATTTACTGTCCCGCCCATGTATGACATCTGGGTAGAAATAGACCAAACAATTTGCAAAATTATAAAAAATACAATTTGTTTGATCGAATAAAAATTTTTAATGCTTCAAAATCAAAAA
Organism: Caerostris extrusa; assembly: GCA_021605095.1. Taxonomy (NCBI): domain Eukaryota; kingdom Metazoa; phylum Arthropoda; class Arachnida; order Araneae; family Araneidae; genus Caerostris; species Caerostris extrusa. The sequence continues at coordinate 51,996 of BPLR01007471.1, forward strand.
AGAAAATTAATTCATGCATTTTCGTTTAGAGTATTATAAAAAAGAAAAGTTTGGCTGTCATTCCATAAGAAATACAAAATTTAGTTCTGGAATCACTATTTTACAACAAACAAAAAAGGAAAAAATCCTAAAATCATCCGAGTGAATTCTGGTCCGAATAGCTCATTAACTTAACAATATCAAATTTCTTGTTTGGTTTACTTTGTTTTATATATTTTTATTCTTTCTCACGATAGATGTGTATTGTATTCACTCAACAATAAAACACAAAATTTGGATGCGAGAAAATATTTTGTAAGTGAAATTAGAGATATTTTTTATTAATTTTATAGTACTTTTTTTCTTTTTCGAGAACAGGGATTATGGAGATTTTGAAACTGCTTGAGTAACTGCAGTCTTGCTTATAATGGTAGAAACCAGACTTGCGCGAATATAAGCACCACAGCAGTCCCATCATCCTGAACAATAAAAAGTATTTTCCTAGGCTAGCTATTTTAATTGATTTTATCTAGATAGATTCCACAGTTACTATTTTTCTGGGACAGTCTGAGCCCAAGCACATTGACCAAAACTGTTTTGCTTGTTTCATTTTAAATCCATTAAAAGTAAAAGAAATATTTTGAAACACAATGCTTTAAACATTACTGATGGCATGCACATAATTTATAGAACCATTCAGGTTTCTTCAAGGTTATGTTTAACTTTACATATAAATACAAATAAAAGGAAGAATTTTGGCTAAAAGAGGAGGTAGCGGAGCATAAGCCAAAGCCTGTGTAGCTCCACTTTGTATTGATAGCAGAGATTCCAAGAGATAGAGCACAGAATGGTATTTTTGTTATTGTAAAGTACCAATCAAAAATCTTCATTGTAAGTCTTTTATTATCTTATGATTATTTTTTCCTCAAGCAGAGTGTAGGAGACGAAAAGAACTACAGCAAGAAACAATTTATTGACCAACCACGCTGTAGAAACACCGAAATTTGGCGCCGCATTATATCTTTTTGGAGAATGGCACGAGTTCTCACGAGAACTCAAGCTGTTTATGCTTCAAATGATAGTACCGCAGCCAAACTTACTCTTGCTGACGCGTGTATTACTTCTGTTTTGAAATAATATATTGCTTAGTGATAGCTGCAAACGTAG
>BPLR01007472.1:0-60251 GCA_021605095.1 Caerostris extrusa
GATCCCCTGGGTCACATTTTTCTCTCTCCTTTTCATCCTTCAGCCTCAAGTATTTTTTCCTTTTCATTTCATACATCTTCCGATCGGCCCAAATTTATCGAGGAAACGCGATTCATTAGCACCAGTATCGACTTCTGCACTTCGAATAAAATGCTACTCATGGAAGAGCTTCGAATTTTCTTCTTTTTTCATTTCTCCAATCTAAAAGTCTCTCTGAATCGAACGGAGTCCGGTGTAAAGTTTTCTTCAGTAGCGTTAATAGTTGCAGCTAAAGTATTTATTTCTTTTATTATTCCTATTCTACTTCCTACATTCTTTTTTTTAAAAGATCGGAGAGATTTGAGACGGAAAAAGATAAAAAAAAAAGAAAAATTCCTTTTGTTCGTGCACTCAAGCCTTTAACGCTTTTGACATTTTGACACGTTTTTTAAAAAAGAATTTTCTAGAGTCATTCGGGTTTACTTTGATACGACAGCTATTTTTTATATAACTGCCGTAGAGAAAGTGTGGAATACTTTTAGCCAGAGCCTTAGAAGAGCCTGCTTTAATTTTGTAGATAAAACGCCTATTTATTGGTGAAAAGGCTAGTGATATGACTAGTGATGATACGAAGCCTTCCGGTATATGACGGTGAAAGACATTATAAATTTGTAGGACGGGATATTCTTCGTTTGTAAACAAAAGGAGTAGGATTTGATTACCTGGAGTTTCATGTCTTGAATCTTGGCTTCCCAACGCAATCTCCAACACAATATCTTGCAATGTCACAATAGATGTAACGCAACCATCTCCTCTTGGTATACCTAGACAACGCATTTTCTGCTGTATAGCTGCCGCCCTCGTATGCATAAATAACAACGTCAATAAGCCTGTTTTCGAAAACAACATATATTGATCAACGATTTATATACATAGATTTTTTTTTAAATTTCTTTATCCAGTTAATGCTAACTTCGGATTGGAAACAATTTTATTTTCCCATTGCTTTTTTACGGGGACTGTAAATTTTTCTGGATTAAAATTTTAATTCTCTTTCTTCTATTTTTCTTATATGTATTTATATATTTTTTGATATTCTTTCTTGAAATTTTTCTTCTATCTTTATTTAATTTTTTATTTTTCTTTCTTTTTTCTTGATTGTTTTTTTTCTTTCTCTTTTTATAATTTTTTCTTGATTTTCTTGATTATTTTTTTTTTCTTCAGTGTCTTATTAATTTTTCTGTCTCGAAAAAATCTTTATTTTTTTTTTTTTTTTTAATAAAATCTGATTTATACTCGACTCCTAAAACTTTCAATATTAATTTTACTTGATTTTAATGATATATTTGATTTTCAAAAAAAAATTAACTAAGATTTGAACAACATGTCCTTCAATTCATCCTGAACTTGTAAGCAATGCATCCAACATGAGATTCGTTTTTTTACTCTAACTTACAATCACTACAAAAAATTGAGGTTGAACACAATGTTGAACTACTTTTAATTAAATCTTTTCTGCTTGCGAAGCTAGAAGGCATTTCCATCGAAATTCTGGATCCCTGGGTCACATTTTTTTCTCTCTCCTTTTCATCCGTCGGCCTCAATTATTTTTCCTCTTCATTTCATACATCTTCCGATCGGCCTTAAATTTATCGAGGAAACCCGAGTCATTAGCACCAGTATCGACTTCTGTAGTTCGAATAAAATGCTACTCGTGGAACAGCTTCGAATTTTCTTTTTTTTTTTTTTTTTCTAGCATCTCCAATCTAAAAGTCTCTCTAAATCGGACGGATTCGGTGCAAAAATTTTCTTCTGTAGCGTTAATAGTTGCAGCTAAAGTATTTATTTCTTTTATTATTTCCATTCTACTTCCTACATTCTTTTTTAAAAGATCGGGAGAGATTTGAGACGGAGAAAGATAAAGATAAAAAAAAAAAAAAATCCTATTTTTGTTCGTGCACTCAACTCTTTAATGCTTTTGACATTTTGACACGTTTTTTAAAAGAACTTTAAAGAGTCGTTCTTGGTACTTAGACACGACGGCTATTTTTATTTTGATAACTGCCGTAGAGAAAGTGTGGAATACTTGTAGCCAGAGCTTTAGAAGAGCTTGCTTTAATTTTGTAGATAAAATGCCTATTCATTGGTTAAGAAATTAGAGTGGTGAAATATGACAAGTGATGATAGAAAGTTTCCTGGTATATGAAGATGATAGGCATGATAAATTTTTAGGACGGAATATTCTTCGTTTGAGCTAGTAAGCAAAATGAGTAGGATTTTATTCACTGGAGGTTCCTATTTCGAATCTTGGTTTCCCAATGCAGGTACAACACAACAATCTCCTTTTGTTGTACCTATGCAACGCTGCTTCTACTGTATAGCTGGTGATCTAGTATACAAATAACAATATGTCAATATGCCTGTTTTCGGAAGCATGATATATATTGGTAAACGGTATATACGTACACACATGCACGTATATATATACATATTGATTGATATATTTGAAATTTTTCTTGTATCCTTATATATTCTTTTTTTTATTTTCTCTTGGTTCCATTTTTTTCTCATTTTATAAATTTTTTAATTTTGTTTTTTGAAATTTTTCTTGAATATCTTACATCATTTTCTTTCTCGAAAAAATCTGAATTTTCTGTTTTTTAACAATAACATGTAGTTTATTCTTTACTTCTAAAACTTTTCTTATAATTTTTAATGATATATTTTATTTAAAAAAAAATTAACTAGGATTTTGAACAACACGCCCCTCAATTCATTCTGCACGGGTAGGCAATGCAGGCAACATGAGATGCATTTTTTTTCCTTTTAACTTACAATCACTATAAAAAAATGGGGGGGGGATTTTCCTCTGCAGTTAATAGTTACAGATAAAGTATTTATTTCTTTTATTATTTCTATTCTACTTCCTACATTCTTTTTTTTTTTTTTTTTAAAAAAAAAAAAAAAAGATCGGGAGAGATTTGAGACGGAGAAAGTTAAAAAAAAAAATTTCTATTTTTGTTCGTGCACTCAAGTCTTTAATGCTTTTGACATTTTGACACGTTTTTAAAGAATTTTCAAAAGAGTCATTCACGGGTACTTAGACACGATAGCTATTTTTTTTTTTTTTTAAATCGTCGTAGAGAAAGTGTGGAATACTTTTAGCCAGAGCCTTAGAAGAGCTTGCTTTAATTTTGTAGATAAAACGCCTGTTTGTTGGTAAGACGCTAAAGTGGCGAAATATGACAAGTGATGATAGAAAGAATTTTGGTATATGATGGAGATAGGCATGATAAACTTGTAAGGTGGAATATTCTTCGTTTGATCTGACAAACAAAAGTAATATGATTTGATTCACTGGAGTTTCTTATTTGGATCTTTGGATTTCCCAATGCAGGTACAAGGCATTTATCTCCTCTTGGTGTACCTAGTCAACGCTGCTTCTACTGTACAGCTGCCGCTCTAGTATACAAATAACGATAATTCAATAAGCCTGTTTTCAAAAAGTATGATATATATTGATAAACGGTATGTACATATATACATGCATGCAAGCATGCATATATATTGATATTTTTGAAATTTTCTTGTATCTTTATAGTCTATTTTACTTTTTCTTATTTCCGTTTCTTTTTTTCTCTTTTTATAATTTTTTTCTCGATTTTTTTGGAATTTTTTCCTTGAATATCTTATTTTTTAGAGAAATAAAAAAAAGAAATATTTTTTCAATTTTCAAAAAAATAAAATATAATTTATTTGTGACTCCTAAAACTTTCCTATTAATTTTACTTGATTTTAATGATAGATTTGATTTTAAAAAAATTGAAAAAAAAAAATTAAGTAACATTTTGTGCAACACGTCCTTTAATTCATTCTGAACTATTAAACAATGCAACCAATACGAAATCCATTTTTTACCCTTAACTTACAATCACTACAAAAAAAAGGAGGTGAAACGAATGTTGAACTACTTTTAATTAAAACTTTTCTGCTTGCGAAGTTAGAAGGCATTTTCATCGAAATTCTAGATCCCTGGGTCACATTTTTTTTCTCGCTCCTTTTCATCCTTCAGCCTCAATTATTTTTTCCTTTTCATTTCATAAAGCCTCCGATCGGCCTTAAATTTATCGAGGAAACCCGAGTCATTAGCACCAGTATCGACTTCTGCAGTTCGAGTAAAATGCTACTCGTGGAAGAGCTTCGAGTTTTCTTCTTTCTTTTTATTTTTTCACATACCCAATGTAAAAGTCTCTCTAAATCGAACGTAGTCGGTGCAAAATCTTCTTCTGTAGCGTTAATAGTGCAGCTGAAGTATTTCTTTCTTTTATTATTGCTATTCTACTTCCTGCATTCTTTTATTTTTTTTTTTTATTATCTGGAGAGATTTGAGATGGAGAAAGAAAAAGATAAAAAACAAAAAGAAAACTACTATTTTTGTTCGTGCACTCAAGCTTTTAAGGCTTTTGACATTTTGACACGTTTTTTAAAATTTTCAAGTGTCGTTCGTGGGTACTTAGACACGACAGCTATTTTTTTTAACTGTAGAGAAAGTGTGAAATATTTTTAGCCAGAGCCTTAGAAGAGCTTGTATTAATTTTGTAGATAAAACGCCCATTTGTTGGTTAAAAGTGGAGAAATATGACATGTGATGAAACGAGACTTACTGGTATATGATGGATATAGGTATGATAAATTTGTAGGACGGAATATTCTTCCTTTGAGTTGGTAAACAAAATAAATAAGGCTTTGATTCTTTGGAGGTTTAATCTTGATTTTCCAATGCAGGTACAACTCAACAATCCCTTCGCCTAGACAACGTTGCTTCTGCTTTATAGCTGCAGCTCTAATATACAAATAAAAACAAGTCAATATGTCTGTTTCCGAAAGCATTATATATATATAATAGATGTGTGTGTATCATTTTTTTTTTCAATTTCGTTATGCAGTTAATGCTCACATCATATCAGAAACAATCTCCATGGAGAAAATGAGATTGTTTCTGATCAAATAAAATCATGATTTTATGCTGGATGTTGGTACTGTAAATAAGGCACTTTAGGGTTACAAATACGAAATGTTACTTTGGATTTTATATGCAATTTAATTATTCTTCCATTCATCCCTTGAAATGAATAGCGAATAGCTTTCTAGTGAAATGTTTGTTCCTTTTTTTGTCAGTTGTCTTTTAATTCTATTATGTAACTTTATGTACAAAATGTCACCGCCTTAATTAATCTAATTTCATTTGATACATTTCTCCTTGTTATTTTTTTTTTTCGATTGTATGTAAGGTACTTTAGGCTTTACGCATACCAAATGTTAATGGGGTTTTCTTATACAATTTAATTATGCTTCTATTCCTCACATGAAATGAGTAGCGAATAGCTTTGTCATATGAAATGTCAGTTCTCTTTTGACATTTTTATATAACTTCATCTACATATTAGCACCACCTCAATCAACTTAACTTTATTTGATATATTTATCCTTAATTATTTATTATTTTTTAAGGGAGAGTATGTATGGCACTTTAGGTTTTATGTATAAGAATTGTTATTGTGGATTTGTTATACAATTTAATTATATTTCTTTACATCACATTAAATGTGTAACATATACAGGTGTGGCTTTGTTATGTTAAATGTTTGTTCTTCAGTTCTCTTTTGATTTTTATATATTTTTGTACCTAATTTAGTTAACACCTCAATTAAAGCGAAATAATTCGATTGATTTTAGCTAGCAGAAATTTATTTCTAACATTCCTTGTTAAACAAAAAAAATGCCATATGCACCTAATAGTGTTTGCTTTATTGTACACCCCAAATAAAATGGCATCTTCTTTTATAAACAACAAATTCCTTTATTATTACAAATAGGATCCATGTGTTACACTGATTCCGGCCCACAAAAGCTTTATGACTACGAATTGGAAACTGTATCTTTCTAAAAACCTCTTAAAAATTGTATATGATAGATCATCTATGATCTTTGTCTTCCAGGTGATATTTTAAGACTCATGCTAGCCTGGAAGCATGTTTCACGTAAGTTTTTAGTTATTTCTCCATTTGGTGCTTGCGCCATCCACAATCTGCTTGGCGTCATCAACAATCTGTAAAGTTCGTGTCAAGCATTTTAGGAGTCCATTTTTAAATTCTTGCTAGATAAATCATTTAACTGTTTTGGTCAACATATATTTATGAACAAATATTTTCTAGCCTAAATATACGTTACGTTTGAAACATAATTTAAAAAAATAACTAATAGGTATTTCATGAAATAACTATATAAATCAGTCGCAGTATATAAAATTATTGGATTCTGTTATTTATTAGTAATTTTATAGAACTCCTAATCTGTAAGATGTTAAAGAACTTCCTTTTGAGGTGCCGAGAATCTTTTTCGCCAATAATTTCTCCCACAATCTTCTCCAAATCTCGTGTAGAGGACGACAAGAATACAAAAATTTTCTTATTTACCCTCTTTCTTCTTTAGACCACAGAAATGGGTGGGGGAGAATAGTAGCCAGACCAATTTAATTATTTTTTTGTCGGTAATCGGATTATATTATTACTGTCGTCTAATATGGATTATGCTATTACTATTACATAGTTTAGGCAACTAAGAGACGATACTTTAACTGTTTATTACTAGTTATTTCATAGAATAACTAGTTGTTGTATGGAACTACTTGGTAAAGTGTGAAATAATTAATCTATCACTTTAACCTACTTGGTTAGTTATTTTATGAAATATTTGAATTATTTGATTTAACAGTGACATATAAAAAATGATAATAAAAATATTATTGTGTTTAGTCATTATAGAAAATCAAAGATTAATAATGTAAGACATTTGTGTTTATTTGTTAACAGAGTTATCTTGTGTTACATAATTTTATTAATTTGTTCTACAACTATCTTTAAATTAAATAATTTAAATATTAATTTAATTAAATCTTTAAATTTTATAAATTAGAAATAATTAAATGTTTAATTAGAAACAAACACGAAAAATTCTATATTAATGTCTCTTAAATTATATCTTATATAAAATTGATAACAAAATGGGAAATCAACAACTGAATTTTGTAAAACTTCTCAGGCTTTTCACCATAGATTGTCCTGTAATATGCTATTGTTGATGGGATTTTTACTTTTATATACACACTTACTATTAAAGTTTTCTCTTTTTAGAAAAAGATTTGTTGGACATTAAATAAATGGCTACTGTTCATTATATTGTTAATTCGTTTACTAATATTAATTCTCCAGAACTTGAGTTGGGGTTTTGGACAATGTGTAAAAATTCATGGCTGGAGTACCTCGAGCGAAAATATGATAAACGATGCTAAAATGGAATTTTTTATTTCTCACCACTGGGGAAAAGCACACTTATCCTTTAGACCATTAGTTGTCCTTTAGGACAAGAGAGAATATCAAGTGAATAGGAGAATGAAAACCAGGGCTGGGAAGTGGGCCAAAAATTTCCAACCTCTGACTCTCAACTCCTGAGTCGAATACTTTATACCTATACCGACTCCGACTCCTTAATCTTTTCCCTAAATTTATGTAATATTATCTTTAATAATGGAATTAGAATCATTTGTGGAAACATCGAATAAATTATTCAATGACTTTCAATGAACTACATTGGTGCAGCACTTGCCTTAAGGCATCAAAGATAACTTTTAAGTGTTCGCCAGCTGCATTAGGAAGAAAAAAACTTTCAATGAACTCCCTTCTACAAAAAACAGTTTTTTACATTAATGAATATTTTTAAAGTTTAAATGTATAATATTTTCACTAACTTGATATAATCCATTGTTCAAATATCTATCTATATAATATACATATATATTTATGTATAGATAGATAAGGTAGATGCTTTGCAATATATTTAATATTTTTTTTTTTTGCTCTTAAATTACAATAGCGTCTAAAAGAACTTGTTTCATTGTTGATCTGAGATAGCTTTTTATAAAACTCGGTGGTGAGAAAAGTCTCTCAACATTGACTTGGTTTGTTGATAAATCCTTGACTGTCTGAGCTAGTCATTATCCTTGACTGTCTGAGCTAGTATTTATGAAGGGGTACAGAATTACGAACTATTTCTGTGGGCTTGGGGGAATAATTCAAAAACTTCAATACAACCAAAACATTTATTTGACAAATGAGCCACACATTAAATCAAATCCATCTTAAACTCAAACATGCCTCACGACCACTTTACAGACATCATTTCAACATTTTGCTCTGCTGTCTATTTCACCTCCTGATATTCCAGTTCTTGATACTTCGATCTCCAATCCGGAATTTATCCCTCCTTCACCCCTGTTTTTATCTGGTCTGTCGTCCCTAGCCCAGTCTTCGACTTCTTTTCTATCTTTTCGCCCTTGAGACACCTTGTTTTTTTTTTTCTTCTTTCCCTTGCGACACATTCTTGTTGGTTTTTTATCTCCCGAATCTTACGTATACGGGGCCATACATAATACATTTCAATCCTTACTTTCATTAATTTTTAACATTAATTAACAGAATTTTGAAAAAATAAATATGATTTTTATAAAACAGTCTTGAGCCCGATTTGTATACTTATTTCTGAATGCTCCCAATTCCATCTCTCGTCTCTATATTCATTGCTGTACACCTCTGCTGAAAATTCCCGTGGTAGGAATTTCTTCTATCCTAGTTCACGAGAATAAGCTTTTGAGTCGGGAAGTGATTGAACAAAACTTGCTTTTTTAACGGATTGTTCGTTCATTCTTTTCCCTAATATTTAGATCTGTCTTTAAGTATATGATCTTGGAAAGATTAATTCGAAGAATGGAAGAAAATCCGGTTGGAAATTTCCATGCATGTGATAGGGATGGACGTAATAGATACATAGACAAAAGAGTTCATTTACAATATTAAAAAACAGTGGTTTAAATTTGGTTATCATTTTCCAAGATGACATACTTAGGATAAGTTGTTCCACGTTTCAGTAGCGCCGGTGACCAACGCAGATCGACTGAAGTAGTAATAACATTGCAAATTGGTCAAAATGAATTCATTGATTCATGGGCTAAAAACGAAAATGTTAGAATAATGAACTATCTGTCATTGAAAAAATACCTAACAACGTAATGCTGTGACAAAAATCTTTATATAAGAAGTTCTTGAGAGTCTATAGAGTCATGTATCAAAGTCGGAAATTAAGTCTCAGTAGTGCAAAAGTAAATAAATGACATTTAAAATTGATATTTAATAACATCTGTTTAACATGTTAACAATTCATTTCTATTTTATAAAATCGTAATGTGTATTGATAGAGAGAAGACTTGAAAATCCCTCGATTTTTATTAAATGGCTATTAAAATAATAAATAATAATAAAATAATAACATAATAACCAATCTATAAAGAAAATGATAAGCATATTTTTCATTTTTACAACACTTAAAGTACTTGGTTAATATATAAAAAAAAACCGAAAGAAAAATCTGACTTTAGTTTAAACATACGAATTAATTTTCAAATCAAACTCGCGATATTAAGAAGAAAACATTTTTCTTATGGATTAATTTAACATTGTAATTTCGTTGAATTTAAGTTTGCTTTATAATATTTGATTTTGCCCAAAATATGCATTTTCAAATAATAAAAAAAAGGAACACAATTTTTACTTAAAAGTCAATTATTTCAATCGGCATTAAATGGACAGATTAATTTAAATGGAATAAATAAATGCCATCTTCAATGTTTTAAGTGAAAAAAAAAAAAAAAGAAAAGAAAATAACATTTTGAAATCTGCGATTAAATTTTCCAGACATCCTTTAGCCTGGAATGTGATGAATAAAAGCTAAAAACATTCATTTAGGAAAATTTACATAAAACAGATTAGGAGACATATTTTCTCTCATGAATAATTCAATTTCATTTATTTTTCAATTGAAATGGAAAACAAATAAAAATAAAATTTTTGAGGGACATTCGGATTCCATTAGGTGCAAACACACTGCTTCTTCGTATATTTATTGTCGTTTTTGCAAAATATTTGAGAAAATGGATTTTGTAGGAAAATCTTGTAATTTAAATAACAGAAAATAAAAATGATTATTTAACGATAGATTTAAAACAGCTTTATGAATATCAAATACATGTGTTTTAGGAAATAAATTTATCATCAAACGATTAACGTATCCTTAAAAAAATGCCAGATTATATGGATCTTTTAAATTAAATATAAGCGAGTAATTGCCATGGGTATACTTTAAATTTGTTTGATGGTTTTTAAATACATAAATGCATTATTTTGCCAGCAGTGTTTTTGAAAATTGAATGGGATGTAAATTAATCAATGCATTAGCGATGAGAGCTGTTTCATTAGTGAATTTCTTCGAAATTAATGGGCTGCATTTTTAATAAATAAAATATGAATAATTTACAAATCGAAAACTGATAGTAATAAATTATAATTTGCAATATAAATTGATTTTATTCAGGAATTATTCGTGTATTGCAAATATTTCTACGAAGTTAAACATGTTAAAAAATCTCTTTTTAATCTCTAAATTTCTCTCTTAAATCTATCTTTAAAACCTTTATTTATTAAAAATGCGTTTTACTTAAATTTAGTTTTTATGTGACTTACTTAAACTTAGAGCTTTAGAAAAGGTCATTAAGAATTCGATTGTTAGCACCAGAAGTAATGTTTATAAGAAATCAGTTCAAATGATGGTCTTTGTCGATAGCATTGTCGGCTAAGGACCACAATCACAAAACTAGGGTAAACACATAGTAAAGTTTTTAAGATAACTGTAAAGTTGACTTATGTGATAAGACTTGTGGGTAACCAAGATTAAAAATATGCCCATAACTTAAAATACCAACCTTGATATGATATATTATTGATTTGAAACATTTCACTTATCTTGGATCATATGATGAAATTCTACTTTAAATTAAGAAGCACATAGCTACTTCTATAAAAAGCCTGTCAAGGATAAGAAATCTATTACAACTTCACAATTAATTAAATTTCTACAATCAATTTAATTTCACACAATCTAATTAAATTTCTTGACATACTGAAAGATTGTAATTGTATTGTACCCTTATTCTTCTGTCTTTGACATTCTATGAAACCGTAAATCTTGCCTAAAGGACGAAAAGAGTTTCGGTAATTTTGAATGCAAGGTCTTCAAAAATATTTTTGGAGGAATCCAAAAGTAAGCCATTTGACGCAATAGTAAGTTGTGCATAATGCAATGATGTTAATGTTTACGCAATTGGGTCGCCTCAAACAGACAGCAGTCATCGCTGTGAATATCAGCTTCACATTGAGTTTAATTGAGCTTTATCAGTTACCAGCAGTAATTCACTGTGAAGATGCCGAAGAAAAAATATTACTGACAGGTGGAGTCGACTTTGAAATTTCAAATGTGAAATAGAACCAAAAGTGTGTCTCTGTCCTGGATGATTATGATAAATTTGTAGGCTGAATTATGTTTTCGTTGAGCTCGAGAAGGATATTACAAGCCATTGGTGTAGTTCAGGGATGGCCAATCCAAATGATCTTGCGGCCCACTTTGGAAATGCATCATAACTCCGCGTGCCCCATATAAAATTATGTATACCCATATTAGATTTAGAACCACTGTAGACATGAAGTGGAGTGAAAAATGGATACATAATGATTTGTTATTATTGTGTTTACTATTATTCTTACATGTAAACATAGATAACATAATAATAAATTAAGCAGCACATTCTAAAGAAATATATAAAACTAAAAACGAAATATATAAATATAAATTAAATAAAAAAAAAATGAAATCGAATGAATTAAAAAAATAATTTGACTAGTGCGATATGTGTTTCCCTACTGCCTCACTTAGCTTTTTGCAAATCGATGCGCGCGCATCATGAGTTCGCAGAATACAATTTAAACAACTGTAAACTCATAAATAAAACAGGCAAAATCTGTTCTATATTCGCAAGAATATTATTTTTGATATATGTATGTAAAAATAATGTATTTTTCAATACATACATTTTTAATACATTTAACAGATACATAATATTTTTAACACATTTTAATACATTTTAATACATATTTTTAATACTTTTTTAATACTTTGGCCATTATAAAATAAATATATTTTGTAAAAAGTGTGATAAATCTCACGGGCCGAAAATATGTTCAAGGCGGGCTGGCCACCCCTAGTTCAACCTTTAAAACAAAAAAAAATCAATGCAAGAATTCGGCTATAGATATAAATATATGGCAACATCTAATTCGTATGGCCTTAGCCTATCTTTTTTTTTTTTCTCATCGTTAATTATGATGATTAATTTTGTTTTACTATTTTCCATTTCCATTTGTTAGACATAAATTTTTAAAAATGTTATTATTCAATGTTAAAATTGAATGAAATAAAATATTGAAGTATTAAAACTTTATAGTTAATTATTTTATTTCGAAAAATTCAAAAAAACACGAAAATATTTTATGGCAATCTTTATTACATTTATACTTTCAATTACTGAAAAATGATATTTTTTTTTGGTAAAAAAATATCCGAAATATATGTTAAATACTGCAATTATTTAAAATAAATCTTAAATTTTATGATCAATCTTATGATATATTTGATATTAAATGGTACACAGTTATGTAACCTTGAGTAAATTGAATTAATTTTTAATGAGATTATTTTAATTACCACTGAAAGTAATTATTTGCTCAATGTTCTTTTTTTGCCATTTAAACAAAAAAAAAAACTTCTTTTATGGATTTTTTTTTTTATATTTTCTAAGTAAGTATTTAGGTTAAACTCTTTCCAGAAAGTTAATTTTTCAAAAAAAAAAAAAAAGAAAGGAAAAAAAAATATGCTTTCACAAAGTTGTATTCAGAATTTTTTTTCAACATGTTTACAAGTTCAAAAAAGTTCAAAATAAATTAGATTAAAAATAGCTGAGTGAAAAAAAAAAAAACATCAGAAAAAAATTTTGAAGAAGCATTTTACGGCTATTAAAACTTCATTAATTATTTGATTTTGTATTAATCACTTAAGATGTGCAAACTGAGAAATGATTTTTTTCATAACAATTTCTTTGGTGCCTTAAGAGTTCACTTAAATAACTATTAGCAAAATACTTCCTACTCAAAATAATTTGGAAAATTAGTATTAAAAGAAGATAAGTCCAAACAAGTCGAAAACAAAATTTAATCAAAATAATGGATATCTTATCTTTAAATTTTTATAATAAAAAATCATTTTTACTTTTAATGATGAAAAAATCATACAAGGAAATATTTTTAGGAAGTTTAATGATATTTTTATTTCTGCTATATTTTCAAGGTATTAAATGTAGCATATTAAAAAGAGAAAAGCATAAATTCTCTTTTAAGTGTTGTTTATACCATGCAAATATTATATATATATATATGAAATATGTTTATCCCAACAGTTAAAAATTATAAGTTTAGTTTTGTAGCTCATATTTTAAAATTAAAAATGTTATTTTTCTGATAATTCTACTATACATATTAGTATTTATATAAATATTTAAGTTGAAATCACAACTGTCTCTTAAGTTCTCATACCTACTATTCTTAGAACATTTGATAAAGAAACAAATTGAATTTTCATAGGTATTTTTATATATAAAACCTTCAGTCATATGATGTTATACTTATCATACAATGTAAAATACAATGATATATTTTAAGAAAGCTTAATATTTTATTTCTGCTGTATTTACAGGGTATTAAAAATGTAGTATATTAAACAAAAAAAAACCTAAATGTCTCTTAAGTCTTGTTTAAAACATGATGTTTATCCCAACAGTTAAAAATTATAGTTAGTTTGTTTTATAGCTAATATTTTAAAATTAAAAATATTATTTTTCTACTAACTCTGCTATACATATTATTATTTATATAAATTTTTAAGTTGGAATCATAATTGTCCATTAACTTCCCCTATCTACAATTTTTTAGAACATTCGATAAAGAAACAAATTGGAATTTTATATATAATATCTTCAGTAATATGGCTGATACATTTATGTACAGAAATCCTAACTTTATTCATTGAATTTTTTTTGTAATAAGAGATAAATAATTTTTACTTTTTACTTTATAATGATGGAAAAAGATCATACAATGAAATATTTTAAGATAGTTTAATAGCCTTTTATTTCTGCTGTGTTTTCTGAGTATGAAAATGTAGCAAAAAAAAAAAAAAAAACATAAATAAGCTTTTAAGCGTTGTTTAAATCATGTTGTTTATCATAATAGTCAAAATTTATAAGCTTAGTTTTATAGTTAATAGTTTAAAATTAAAAATGTTATTTCTCTAATAACTCTGCCATACATATTATTATTTAATATTTAAGTGGAAATCAAAACTGCATCTTAACTACTCTTACATGCTATTTTTAGAACTTTTGTTAAGGAAGTAAATTAAAATTTTAAAGGAATTTTTTATAAAATATCTTCAGTAATATGATTGTTACATGTATGTACAGAAATCCTAAGTTTATTCATTTAATTTTTTGTAATAAGAGATAAATAATTTTTACTTGATAATGATGAAAAAGATAATGCAATGATGTTTAATGAAGTTTAATAACATTTTATTTCTGCTGTATTTTCAGGATATTAAAATGTAGTATATTAAACGGAAAAAAACATAAATGCTCTTTTAGGTATTGTTTAAATCCTGATGTTTATCCCAACAGTTAAAAATTTTAAGTTTCGTTTTACAGTTAATATTTTAAAATTGAAAATGTTATTTTTAGATAATTCTGCTATACATATTATTTGTATAAATATTTAATATGAAATCACAAATCACTTAACTTCTCCTATCTACTATTTTTATAACATTTGATAAAGAAGCAAATTTAAATTTCATTGGAATTTTATATATAATATCTTCAGTAATATGACTATTATATTTAGGTACAGAAATATTAAGAAAGTTTTATTGATTCAATTTTATTAATGAGACAAAATGTCGTACTTAAAAAATATTTTTTTAATTTCATTTGAAAAAAAAATTTAATTAGTTTATCTATGAGAAACCTATTAATATTATAATTTGTCTTGAGTGTAAATATAGAATTTAAAGCGCTGAGTAAAATGATTACATTTTTTTCATAATTCATTTTTGTATATTTTTAAAGTATTTTTTTATTAAAAATTTAAAAAATGAAAAAGCAGTATTGAAAAGCAGTTTTTATCAAAAATTAATAATGTATATATACTTGATTTTCCATTTTTAAAAAAATACGAAAATATTTTCTTTTTGAAAGTAAAAAATAATTTTTAATATACAAGTTTCACAAAGGAAAAGCATGATGGAAATTGAATGAATAATAATAATGTTGGCTAGAAATAATGATGTTTGAGTAAGGATATTTGTTAATATGAATTCATTATGTTACAAAATCTAATTTAAATATCATCAAATTTTGATTTGGAAGGATGACATTTTTATTATTTTTTTGTGTAATTAATAATAAATTTGTAAGGCCAATTTATAAAATATAAATTTAAATTAATTTCTTGTAAACGAAACTCAATTATCATATCTCACCAAGTCTGAATTTCGAAAAGAAGTTTCGCACACTACCGCAATCTACATCTACTTTCTGAGGGCAATGAATGATATGTAATTATAGAAGTATATGTAGAATATAGTTATGACGTTAGAACCTGCATCCCTGAATCCTCCTCTTCTGTTAAAAAATAAATAAAATTACATTTAATTAAAAAACTAATTAACGAAACATTCATTTTTAATCTTAGTTAAAAATGTTTTCTTCAATTCATTTAGCTTAAATTCATTTATTTTTTTAATAATAAACATTAATAATTATTATGATATATTTATGGAATTGCGAATCCAATTTCAATGACATCAGAGAAAATGGTTCCATGAGTAGTTTAAGAATTCCAGGAAAATCGGTTTTCATTACTGCATTTGGAATACCTGGCCATTCCCGAACTGAGCTTTGGAATACGCGCAGATTTCAGACGGAAATAATTAAGTTTTCATGAATTTTCCGAGAAAAAAGAAATTAATAATGCCCTTGCATTCCTACATATTATCGAATTCTATTTAATAAGTCCTTTTCAAATATATTTGAAGATCGTGGAAAATGTGTTCGTCGCTTTAGGTGCCCCGACTTCCACGACTTTATTGTTCAATTCAGTTTTATTTGCAGAAATATATATATATATGCTGGTAATAAAATCTCCTAAGAACTTTTATTTTCCAATTCAGTAGCTTGGAGTGAAGTTATAATATAATTAAATCAAATTTGTTTAATTTACTTAGATGTTAAGAAATAGTTTGCACTGTTATCTGTGTAAGGGTACTGAATATTTTATACATAATATTCAATAATTTGCTTAGATTTATAAATTAGTAATGCTTCGAGATAGTTTGAAATGAAATACCAATATTAGCTTAATGTTTTAAAAAAAAAGAATGTTATTGTTCAATCAATTTATTCATACATTAAATATTTAAAATTGTTGAACTGAATTCGTGTTTTAAATTTCGTATGAGCCAGTACAATATATATATATATATATATATATATATATATATATATATATATATATATATATAAAAGACAGTATTTATACTAGATCTATAGAATCTAGATATAGTATAGATCATAGATGTTTTTTTATTGTTTCTGTGCCACATTTCAATTGAAACTGAAGCATTTATATATTGAATATGGACCTACTCAAATACCATAAATCAGTTTAGTTTTATTGATTTTATTTGAAACCTGTTTATTCAAAAACAAATCTAAAGAACTAAATTTATAGTTGTCGATTTTTAATCAAAGTAATATTAAAATATACCAATATGATTATTAACGGAATTATTTATAAATATTATATTAAAAGAGTAGAAAAGTTTAAATTATTTCAAATTAAATAATTATATAACTTTATAATAATACGAGAGAATATACGAATTTGATCATTCTATAATTGGAAAAAAAAATTCATTGTCAAGTAACTCTCCAATATTTATGACCTTATCTTAATGTATCAATCTTAAAACTGTAATTAAGATATATTCATGAAACTAAACGCTTTTTTTTTTAATACGACACAAAAAATGATTTTAATTTATTTAAAGTAGAATATTTATTAATAACTCTGCTGCATAAAATAATCTAGATATTTAAATAAATGAATATGTATTTTAATAAGTTTTAAGTTTTATTTAAGCCGAAAACTATTGAACATACAACCATTCACATAACAAGGAATGTTCATTTATCATTTCAATAAGAAATTATTCTAATAAGTTTTAACTATATTTTATACTTATTGATATGGATAGTGTTATAAAAATTTCCTCGTGTTATTATTTCAAAATAATAATTCAAATTTCAAAATTGTTTTATAAATTATTCAATTGATATATATATATATATATATATTGTTTTATCAATGTCATCTTACATAACATGGATAAAACTATCCTATTTGATTTTGGAATGATTATAATGTACCACTAAATCTTGTATTTTTAACACATTTAAGTGAAAAGAAAAATATGTTCAAAATAAAACATCCCATTTTATTTTTAATCATCAAGTACGTAAACACGCTAAATGTTCATTGAAGTCCAAAAAGCTTCCTACTATACACAACCTTAATTAATCTACTTGGTAAACAAGGCAGATAATTAACGCAACCCTATCCATTTGCTATTGATAGCTACTTAATTAAAATGATATATTCATTCTTAATGTCCAAAAAAAAAAAAAAATTGGTTTTTTTAAAAATATTTCTTGAGTAACACATTTATTGGATTTTTTTTTTTTTTTTAGCGCAAACAAACAGGGTAGCAGAAAAAAAAAAAAAAAAAAAAGTTTCCGTCTAACCTTCACGATTCACCATTATATAAATAAATAACGCCTGAAAAGCAAATTAATTAATCTCTGCTCGAATAATTTACCTTAAAAACAAAAATTTTTGCGGGCCCGTAGGCACAAAGAGAAGGGGGAGTAAGGTCCCTCTTCACTTTACTTCATTTAATCCCTACCCTAAACTCGATTAATCTGTTTTTTTCTCTCTCTCTCTCTCTCAATGCACGATCATTAACCGATGTCCTTTCCTGGAGAAATACTAGGTTCCATGTAATAGGTTCCCAAAGTTAATCATAGGACAAAAGTGGTAAAAAAAAGGGGGGGAAGTGATCGAACCAAAGAAAACCGGTTTCGTTGACCAATCACTGCAGGTCAATTCCGATTAGTACATGTTCTCGAAATGAAGGCCGATTAAGGAATCCTCCTGTGGCGTCTGCTGGAATAGATTTTTTTTTATTCTTTAATATGATTCAGAAGTAGTGTTTCAGACTCAAAATAGCAAAGGGTTGAAATGTATATCTTGGCTACCTACACCCAAAGACGTCTGTTAGACAAATTTCTTGGCAGACTGGAATCCACCGACTTTCTGTCTCAATTTTTCTAGTCTATTTTTAACTCAAAAACTATTGAACACATAGCTATTCACATAAAAACGAATGTCCAGTATATAGAATATATCATGTTTTTCGCCATACGGAATATTTTTTTTTTAAATTTCTTATGCTATAAAAAAGGTATAGTAGTCTTTCTGTCTCAGTTAAAAAACTATTGAACATGTAGTCATTCACATAAAAGGAATGTTCATTAATCATTTCAGAAAAAAATTATTCTAGTAAGTTTTAACATTATTTTATACTGATTTATTTGGATAAAGTTATAAAAAAAATTCCTGGTGTTATTATTTAAAAAGAATAATTCAAATTTCAAAATTTTTCAGAAATTATTTATTATATATAATATATTTTGTTTTATCCATGTCATCTTAGATAACATGGATAAAATTATTTTGTTTATATTTATTATTTGTTATCATATTTGTTTTTTTAATTATTATGATGTACCAATAAATTTTTTATATTTTTAACATGTTTAAGAGAAAAGAAAAAATGTCTTCGAAATAACATATCCTATTTTATCCTTAATCATCAAGTACGTAAATACATTAAGTATTCATTGAAGTCCAAAAGCTAACATACCTTGCACGACCTTAATTAATCTACTTGGTAAACGAGGCAGATAACTAACGCAACCGTATCCATTTGCTATTGATAGCAACTTAATTAAATTGATATATTTATTCATAATTTAAAAAAACTGATTTTTTTAAAAAAATTTTTTGAATAACACATTTATGGGATTTTTTTTCGAATGCGAACAAACAGGGTGAGATAAAAAAAAAATGTTTCAGGTCTAACCTTCACGAAACCATTATATAAATAAATAATGTCTGAAAAGCAAATTAATTAATCTCTGCTCGAATAATTTGCCTTAAAAAAAAAAAACGGAAACATTTTTGCGGACACGTAGACACAAAGAGAAAGGGGCTACCTCCTCATTTCATTTCACTTCATTTACACCCTACCCTAAACTCGATTAATCTGATTTTCCTCTCTCTTAATGCACGATCATTAACCGATGTCCTTTCCTGGAGTAATGCCTGGGTTCCACATAATAGGTTTCCAAAGTTAATCATAGGAAAAAGGGGTAGAAAAAAGGGGGAGGGCTGAACGAATCAAAGAGAACCGGTTTTCGTTGACCAATCACTGCAGGTCCATTCCGATTAGTTCATGTTCTTCGAAATGAAGGACGATTAAGGAATCCTCCTGTGCCGTCTACTGGAATGGATTTTTGTTCTTTAATATGATTTAGAAGTAATGTTCCCGACTCAAAAATAGCAAAGGGTGAAATGTATATCTTAGCTACCTACACCCAAACCCGTCGCTCGATGTCTGTTCGACAAATTTCTTGGCAGACTGGAGTCCACGGACTTTCTGTCTCAATTTTCTAGTCTATTTTTAACTTAAAAACTAATCTAACATACAGCCATTCACATAAAAGGAACGTCAAATATCTTAAAATATATATGTAACATTAATTTTTTTTTTTTTTTTTGTTTCTTATGCTTTAAAAATGTATTGAAAGCTGAAATTATAAGATAATTTATATAAAAACTTGAGGCCAAAATCTAATAATTTTAATGCTGTTATATGATTCATTTTATATGAATGACCTGGAATTTTAAACGAATTTTTTTAGGAATTTTTATGGGGCTGAGTAGCTAACGATCTGGCGCTCGGTACCCATAAGGTTAAAGTCCCGACGGTGCCATGGATGTTTGTAGTGTTTCTGAATCCTCTTTAAACCGTAGGTCCCGGTCTAATATGATCGCAAAAATGTACTAATATGATCGGTCTACCCTTCTAATATGATTTTAAAGCATTGTGAGAGTAGTATTACTCGCGCTAGTACCATATCTTCAAGCTACATGTGCCCCGAGTAGTGCTAAATGAGTGACAGTACTGTAAACCTTGCTTATGGCAAAACGATTAACTGTCTTTGTATTGACAGCTGTATAAGAACAAATATATTTATATGTATATAATTTTAAATAATAAATTACTCTGTGTCTAATGATAACATGGACAAAACAACCCTATTTGGGTTTTGGAGGATTATAATGTACTAATAAATTTTGTATTTTTAACATATTTAGGTGAAAAGAAAAAATATGTTTAAAATAACACATCCTATTTTATCTTTAAACATCAAGTACTTAAACACGTTAAATGTTCATTGAAGGCCAAAATGCTAACTAACCTTACACAACCTTAATTAATATACTTGGTAAGCAAGGCAGATAACTAACGCAACCCTATCAACCATTTGCTATTGATGGCTACTTAATTAAATTGATATATTCATTCATAATGTCAAAAAAATTGTTTTTTTTTTTAAATATTTTTTGAAAAAACACATTTATTTAATTTTTTTCGAGTGCGAACAAACTGGGTGATAGAAAAAAAGTGCTTCCATCTAACCTTCACGAAACCATTATATAAATAAATGATGTCTGAAAACAAATTAATTAATCTCTGGTTGAATAATTTCTTAAAAACAAGTAATATAAAAAAAAAATAAAGTCAATTCCTACTTTTTATTCACTATATTGCAGAAAGTCCTATATAACTAATTTTCATTCATTTTTTAAGTTTATCTGGCGCCATCTATTGGTAGATATATGCAACATAAATCTAAAAAAAAAACTCAAATTAATTAATTAAATTTAATGAATGAATTAATATTTGAAAAAACTGTATTAACATCAAGTGTCATCCACTACATGTTAAAAAATGTATTTGAACTCGAGTGGATGAATAAAAAAGTATTTTTTTAACTATTGAAATTTTGAACAAGATATATATGTAGGGAGAGTGTGAGCTATTAGAAGGAATTGAAAAAAAGGGAAACATTTTTTGGGGCACGTAGACACAAAGAAAAGGGGGGGGTCCCTCTTCACTTCAATTCATTTTCTCCTTATCCTCTAAACTCGATTAATCTGATTTTCCTCTCTCTTTCTCTCTTAATGCACGATCATTAATCGATGTCCATGGAACCGAAATACTAGGTTCCATGCAATAGGTTCCCAAAGTTAATCATAGGACGAAAGGGGTCGAAAGAAAAGAGGGAGGGGGTGAACGAATCAAAGAGAACTGGTTTTCGTTGACCAATCACTGCAGGTCAATTCCGATTACTACATGTTCTCGAAATGAAGGACGATTAAGGAATCCTCCAGTGGCGTCTGCTGGAATGGACTTTTATTCTTTAATATGATACAGAAGTAATGTTCCAGACTCAAAAATAGCAAAGGGGAAATATATATCTTAGCTACCTACACCCAAATAAGTCTGTTCGACAAATTTTTTGGCAGTGGAATCCACAGATTTTCTGTCTCAATTTTCTAGTCTATTTTTAAGTCCAAAACTATTGAACATGCAGCCATTCACATAAAAGTAACGTCAAATATATCATATTTCGCAACATTTTTTTTTTTTTGTCTATTATGCTCTAAAAATGTATTGCAAGCTAAAGTTATATATTTTGTTAAATATAATTTACATAAAAACTTGAAGCCAAAATTTAATACTCTTAATGTTATTATATGCTTCATATTTTATGTATATTAAAGGAAGGTCAATAAGTTTTGAAATACTTTATAGGATAAACTATTCCGCATTTGCGTATAGAACGGGAGAAAATCCGGTGACAAACTCAGCAAGTAGTCTGAATTTCGATGTGAGAGGTTTTTACACAAATTACCACAATCTACATCTAATTTCCTGGTTTCTGAAGGCAATGAATGATATTTAATTACAAAAGCGTATAGTAGTATATGTAGTATATATACATAAAATAATATACGTAGTATATACACTCAAGAGACAAAACATTATGACCCCCTACATTTTGCAATGAACTCACCTGGATGACGTGGAAGGCACGTGATCAGGTGGAAGTGGTATTTAACTGCTGCTCGAGAGTCTGAAGAATCATTCTTTCATTTACTTCTGTGTGTGATGGGAAAGGCTGCGGATCTAAGCGACTTTGATAGAGGGCAGATTGTAATGGCTCGAAGGCTTGGAACAAGTATTCCCGAAACTGCACGACTCGTGGGTTGTTCGCGATATACAGTTGTTAGAACTTATGCAAAGTGGATAAATGACGGTGAAACCAGCAGTAGACGACATGGTGTTGGACGTCCACACGCTATCAAAGAAAAAGGTCGTCGGAGACTGTCTCGCATGGTGAAGCAAAACCGGAGCCAGACAGTGGCTCATGAAAAACGGCCCAATACAATGCAGGGTGAAGTAGAATAGTATCGAGCACAGCACACTGTTGGATATGGGACTACGCAGCAAACGTCCCACTCGTGTGCCTTTGCTGATCAAGCGTCAACGCCAACTGAGGCTGCCCTGGGACCGGGAACATCGTGACTGGTTCATGGATCAGTGAGAGAGTTGCCTGGTCAGATGAATCACGGTTTGTCATTCATCATGCCGATGGCCGTGTCAAGATACGCCGTCTTCCAGGCGAACAGTTGCTTTCTCAATGTACAGTGGGTCATACACAGGCCGGTAGTGGCGGTATTATGCTTTGGGGACGTTCTCTTGGGCGTCTCTGAGACCCGTGGTTGTGGTAGAGCAGACCATGAATGCTACAGGGTATCTGAACATCATTGCGGACCAGTTGCACCCTTACATGGCCTCTGTTTTTTAACCTGGAAATGGAATGTTCCAACAGGACAACGCCCCTTGTCACAAGGCTAAAATTGTGTTGGAGTGGTTCTAGGAACATGATGCTGAATTCCAGTTAATGTCCTAGCTGCCTAACTCTCCGGATATCAATCCGGTAGAACACATTTGGGATGTCCTGGGACGGCAGCTCAGAGTTCAAAGACCACCAATTCGCAATATCTCGGATTTGCGAGACCGTTGCTTAAACATCTGGTACAATCTGTCTCCGGCCATCTACCAAGAACTTGTAGCATCGATGCCAAGGCGGCCTCTCGTAGCTGTGTTGTGCGCCAAAGGTGGGCCAACTCGTTATTGACAGGTGGTCATAATGTTTTGGCTCTTGAGTGTATATATAAAATAGTACATGTAGTATATGTATATAAAGTAGTATATGAAGTATATAGTTATGACGCAACCAGTGCATTAGAACCTGCATCATTCTGAATCCTATTTCTCTGTTAAAAATAATTAAAATTACATTAAATTAAAAAAAAAAAAATTATTAACGAAACATTTAATTTTACAATATAAATCTTGGTTAAATATCCTTTCTTCAATTCATTTTGTTTAAATGCATCTATTTTTTTTTTAATATTAAAATCTATTAACTATTATGAATTATTTATTGAACTGCGAACGTAATCTCAGTGTCAGCAGAGAAAATGGGTCCGATGAGTAGTTTAAGAATTCCATGAAAATCGGTTTTCATTACTGCATTTGGAATACCTGGCCATTCCCCAACTGAGCTCGGAATATGCGCAGATTTCAGACGGAAATAATTAAGTTTTCATGAATTTGCGAGGAAAAAAGGAATTAATAATACCCTTTGCATTCCTACATATTTCTCGAATTCTATTTAATAAGTCCTTTTCAAATATATTCGAAGATCGTGGAAAATGTGTTCGTCGCTTTAGGTGCCCTGACTTCCACGACTTTATTGTTCAATTCAGTTTTATTTGCAGAAATATATCTATATATGCTGGTAATAAAAGCTCCTAAGAACTTTTCGTTTCCAATTCAATAGCTTGGAGTGGGTTATAACATAATTAAATCAAATTTGTTTAATTTACTTAGATGCTAAGAAATAGTTTGCACTGTTATCTGCATAAAGGGTACTGAATATTTTATGCATAATATTCGTTATTTTGCTTAGCTTTATAAATTAGTAATGCTACGATATGGTTTGAAATGAAATACCAATATTAGCTTAATGTTTTAAACAAAAAAATAAAATTATTATTCATTTATATATTAAACATTAAAAATTGTTGAATTGAATTCAAGTTAAAATTTTGTATGAGTCAATATAATAATATAATAATTTATATATAGGACAGTATTTATACTAGATCTTTAGAATATAGATCGTGGCTGATTTTTTAAATTTATTTCTGTGTTAAATTTCAAATAAAACTACAGCATTTACCCAATCTCAATGGGCAGATTTCAAATACCATAAATCAGTTTAGTTTTATTCATTTTATTTGAAACCAATTTAATGAAAAACAAATGTAAAGAACTAAATTTATAGTTGGTATATTTTTAAGATTCTTTTGATTAAAAGTCGACAATTATAGTATTAATAACGGAATTATTTATAAATATTATGTTAGAAAAATAGTAAAAAATTTAAATTATTTTAATTTAAATAATTATATAATTTTATAGTAATGCAAGAGAATAAACGAATATGATCATTCTACTGATAAAAAATTATTCTGATAATAATTAAAATACTTGGAAAAAAATAATCTATTGGTAAGTAACTATCCAATAATTATAAATCTAATGTATCCATTCTTAATGGAGTAATTAAGAGTTATTCAACAAACTAAATGCTTTTTTAATACGACACAAAGGATTTTAATTCTTTACAAGATGAATATTTATTAATAGTTCTACTGTATGAAAATATGTACATTTTAATCTACATAAATATGTATTTTCATAAGTTTTAAGTTTTTCAAAATAATGCCCATATTTTTTTTTCTTCTAAATTTTATATTGTAATATTATTTTTAAAAATATACTAAAAAGTTTTAATGTTTTATATTTATTTTTCTATATAATGTTATTAAAAATTTGCTGATGTTATTATTTCAAAGCAATAATTCAAATTTCAAAATTGTTTCATAAATTATTCAATGTATGTTATATATATATAGTTTTATGCATGCTATCATGGGATAACATGGATTAAAATATCATAATTGGTTTTTGAATAATTATAATGTACCTATAAATTTTGTATTTCTACATGTTTAAGTGAAAAGAAATTGTCTGGAAAACACATGGAACACACAAAATAACAAATGCCATTTTTTTTTTAATCATCAAGTACGTAAAATCATTAAATGTTTATTGAAGTCCAAAAGCTGACTTATATTGAACAACATTAATTAATCTACTTGGTAAACGAGGCAGATAACTAATGCAGCCATATCCATTTGCTATTGATAGCTACTTAATTAAATCGATATATTTATACTTAATGTCTAAAAATTCTTTTTTTTAAATATTTTTTGAATAACAACATTTATTAGATTTTTTCCGACTGCGAATAAATAGGGTGATAGAGAAAAAAAGTTTCAGGTGTAACCTTCACGAAACCATTATATACATAAATAATGTCTGAAAAGCAAATTAATTAATCTCTTGCTCGAATGGGGAAATTTTTTGCGGCCAAGTAAACACAAATGGAAGGGGGTATCCTCTTCACTTCACTTCATTTACTCCCTACCCTAAACTCGATTAATCTGATTTTCCTCTCTCTCTTAATGCACGATCATTAACCGATGTTGTGTAGTAGAGAAATACTAGGTTCCATGTACTAGGTTTCCAAAGTTAATCATAGGACAAAAGGGGAAGAAAAAAATGGGAGGGGGGCTGATCGAATAAAAGAGAACCGGTTTTCGTTGACCAATCACTGCAGGTCAATTCCGATTAGTGCATGTTCTCGAAATGAATGACGATTAAGAAATCCTCCAGTTGCGTCTGCTGGGATGGATTTTTTTGTTCTTTATTATGATTCAGCAGTAATGTTCCAGACTCAAAAATAGCAAAGGGTGAAATGTATATCTTGGCTACCTACACCAAATCACGTTTGTTCGACAAATTTCTTGGCAGACTGGAATCCACCGACTTTCTGTCTCAATTTTCTGGTCTATTTTTAACTCGAGAAACTATTGAACATGTAGCCATTCACATAAGGAGGAATGTCAAATATATTTTTCAACATTTTTTTGTCTATTATACAAGCTGAAGTGTATATATATATATATATATATATATATGTATCTGTTAAATTGTTAAATGTAATTTCCATAAAAACTTGAAGCCAAATCCTAATAATTTCAAGGCTTATTTTATAATTTTTCTTTTATTTACATTTATTGCTTCTTATATTTATTTTTTTCTTCTTCCTATTTATTACTTCAAAACAATAATTCAAATTTCAAAATTGTTCCATAAATTATTTATATATATATATATATATATACTGTTTTATCCATGTCATCATAAATAACATGGATAAAACTATCATATTTGGTTTTTGAATGAGTATAATGTAATATTAAATGTTGTATTTTAACATGTTTAAGAGAAAAGAAAAAATATCTTCAAAATAACACATTCCATTTTACTTTTAATCATCAATACCGTAAATATGTTAATTGTTCATTGAAGACCAAAAGAGCTAACTTTGCCTTGCATAACCTTAATTAATAAACTTGGTGAACGATGCAGATAACTAACGCAACCCTATCCATCTGCTATTGATAGCTACTTAATTAAGTTAATATATTTATTCATCATGTCAAAAAAATGTGTTTCTTTTTAAAATATTTTTTATAACACATTTGTTGGATTTTTTCCAGTGCGAATAAACAGGGAGAGAAAAAAATTTTTCTCCTTTGAACCTTCACGAAACCATTATGTAAATAAATAATCTGTCTGAAAAGCAAATTAATTAACCTGTGCTCGAATAATTTACCTTAAAAAAAAAAAAAAGGGGGAACATTTTTTGCGGGCACGTAGACATAAAGAGAAGGGGTGTCCCTCTTCACTTCATTTACTCCCTACCCTAAACTCGATTAATCTGATTTTCCTCTCTCTCTCTCTCTCTCAATGCACGATCATTAACCGATGTCCTTTTCTGGAGTAATGTCTGGTCTCCATGTAATAGGTTCCCAAAGTTAATCATAGGACAAAAGGGGTAGAAAAGGGGGGTGCTGAACGAATCAAAGAGAACCGGTTTTCGTTGACCAATCACTGCAGGCCAATTCCGATTAGTGCATGTTCTCGAAATGAAGGATGATTAAGGAATCCTCCAGTGGCGTCTGCTGGAATGGATTTTTGTTTTTTAATGTGATTCAGAAGTAATGTTCCAGATTCAAAAATAGCGAAGGGTGAAATGTGTATATCGGCTACCTACACCCAAACACGTCTCTTCGACAAATTTCTTGGCAGACTGGAACCCACAGACTTTCTGTCTCAATTTTCTAGTCTATTTTTAACTCCAAAAACTACTGAACACATAGCCATTCAAGTAAAAAAGAATGTCAACTATTTTGCAACATATATAAAATTAATTTTTGTTTTTGTCTCTTATGCTCTTAGAAATCTATTGAAAGCTGAAGTTATATTTTTTTGTCAAGTATAATTTACATAAAAACTTGAAGCCGAAAACCAATAATAATCTTAATGTTTTATAGAATTCATTTTTTATGAATGGTCTGGAATTTTAAACGAATTTTTTTAGGATTTTTTTATGGGGCTGAGTGGCTAACACTCTGACGCTCGGTACCATAGGGTTCCAGTCCCGACGTTGTCATGGATGTTTGTAGTGGTTCGGAATCCACTTTAAACCGTAGATCCCTCTCTAATATGATCATAAACGTATACTAAAATGATTGGTTTACCAGTCTAAATTGATCGTAAATCGTTGTGAGAGTGGTGTTACTCGCGTCCGTACCATATCTTCAATCAACATGTGCCGCCTGGGTAGTGCTAAATGAGTAACAGCGGTGCAGTCCTTGCTTATGGCATAAAGAATAACTGTCTTTGTATTGCCAGCAGCTGTATTAGAACAACAATATATATATATATAATTTTAATTAATAACTTACTCGGTATCTAATGATAACATGGATAAAACTATCATGTTCAGTTTTTGAGTGATTATAATGCAGCAATAAATTTTGTATTTTTAACATGTTGAAGAGAAAAGAAAAATTTTTTTCAATATTTAAAAAGATAACACATCCCATTTTATCTTTAATCATCATTTACGTAAACACATTAAGCGTTCGTTGAAGTCCAAAAAGCTAACTTACGTTGCCCACCCTTAATTAATCTACTTGGTAAACGAGGCAGATAACTAATGCAACCCTATCCATTTGCTATTGATAGCTACTTAATTAAATTGATATATTTATTCATAATGGCAAAAAAATTTATTTTTTGAATAACACATTTATTGGATTTTTTTTCGAATGTGAACAAACAGGGTGATAGAAAACAAAAAACGCTTTTTCGTCTAACCTTCACGAAACCATTATATAAATAAATAATGTTTGAAAAGCAAATTAATTAATCTCTGCTCGAATAATTTACCTTAAAAAAAAAAAAAAAAAAAAAAGAAAGAAACATTTTTGCAGGCACGTAGACACAAAGAGAAGGGGGATTGTCTCTCTTTACTTCACTTCATTTACTCCCTACCCTAGACTCGATTAATCTGATTTTCCTCTCTCTTAATGCACGATCATTAACCGATGTCCTTTCCTGGAGTAATGCCTGGTCTCCATGTAATAGGTTCCCAAAGTTAATCATAGGACAAAAAGGGGTCGAAAAAAGGGGGCGAATCAAAGAGAACCGCTTTTCGTTGACCAATCACAGCATGTCAATTCCTATTAGTTCATGTTCTTCGAAATGAAGGACGATTAAGGAATCCTCCAGTGGCGTCTGCTGGAATGGATTTTTTTATTCTTTATTATGATCCAGAAGTAATGTTCCAGACTCAAAAATAGCAAAGGGTGAAATGTATATCTTAGCTACCTACACCCAAACACGTCTGTTCGACGTCTGTTGTACGAATTTCTTGGCAGAGTGCAATCCACCGACTTTCTGCCTCAATTTTCTGGTCTATTTTTAAATCTCAAAAACTATTGAACATATAGCCATTCACATAGAAAGTAATGTTCATTTATCATTTCAAAAAAAGAAAAATATTCTAACATGTTTTAACAATACTCTATACTTATTTATTTTTATAATGTTATAAAAAAATTTAGCTGATTTGTTCCAAAAACTATTAAACATGTAGTTATTAACCTAAAAAGGAATTTCAAATAGTTTTCAATATATATAGCATTAAATTATGTTTTTTTTTGTCTCTTATACTTAAAAAATATATTGCAAGTTGAAATTATATTTTTCTTGTGTTTAAAATATAATTTATTTAAAAACTTGAAGCCAAAATCTAATAATTTTAATGCTGTTATATGATTCATTTTTTATAAATGGTCTGGTTTTTTTATGAATTTTTAAGGAATTTTTATGGGGTCTGAATATCCATCAGAAACTGAAATTAATAAAAAAAAACGGAAAGAGCGTGCAGACAAAATGCGTGTTTAATGTTTTATTTTTTGAGTGATTTCCCTAAAAAATGGACAGTCTGGAATTTCGAATGGAAGTAGTGCACGTAATAATGTCGAAAACTCAAGCGAGTTTGCTGAATGATTTAGAACTGCAGAGAAAATTCTCATTTCTTACTGTAAAAAAAAATTCTTAAATTGAAAAATATTTTTGTATATGAATATATTTTTGAACAATAATACAGTTTGTTGTACTTTTAATGTAATTCATAGAGAAAAAAAATTACGCACAGGATTGATAATTCTGTTAAATTATCACAGATAATTTCTCTTTTACTGTTAATATTTACATTAAATTTAATGTTATCCCGCAGTAACTCCGTTCAACATGGTACAGTTATTGAACATAACTTAAAGATAGCTATTATATTTAAGTATAATAATATGCACATTAATTTGAACTACTCTATACGAACTTTGCTTTCTGTGTTAATTATCAAAATTTGAAACATTTTTTTAAGTAATTGAAAAATTAGATGGCAAGAAGTATGATTTTTTGCCATCAAATGGCACGTAATAATTATGACGTGCTTTGGGAATTTTTGATTTTTTTTTTTTTTTTTTTTGAAAAATCAATTTTTTGAAACTCTGATTTTTTTAATCAAATCAAAGTATTGTTTGATTTGATTCAAATTATTTACAAAAAAAAATTATTCAAACTTCAATTTGTTTTAAGTAATTTAAACCTTACATTTAATTGTATGTATTCTATTTTTTGTGAAAATATATCGAGTTTTGTAGGATTTTTTTTTTTGTTAATTCATAACTGATGTGTTATTGCCCAAAATGTACCACTGACGCTGTAGAAGTTGTTCTAAAGTTCACAAGAGATGGAATAATAGTTAATTTTGACAAAACTTTTAAGATTTTTTCTTTCAGTTTGAGTTAAATGTCCAATTAGAGAAATCTGAAAAATTTAAGTCAGGCTGTTAAGCTGCTATTGCAAAACACACTTTCACAATGATCAAGAAACTGCTCCTTCACAGAGAAAAATGTACTCTTCAAGAATGCACTATTTAATTTTACAATAATGATATATGAAGGTCTGTTTTTAGTTTTAAATTGCTATTTGAATATTTCACCATAAATAAGAGATATTTTGAAAAATGTTAATGGAATTTTTTTTTCTGTTAAAATTGTCATCAATTGAAAAACTAAATTCAACTGTGGTACCCTGCTATATTTATCCTTATACAACCATGATATGTATTACCTGAAGTACTGAAACCTTGTGGTTAGTGTAGTGGATTTCGAAATAGAGAGATGTTCATTTCAACAAACCAAATCAAAATGTAATTTTGTGGTTGAGAACAATAATTCAGTAATAATTTTTATGAAAGTATTTTTGTTGTTGTTAAGAAAGATAAATTACTCTCTCACTTCAAATATCATTCTTGTGTCATTTAGATCCAAATGAAAAATGTGGTGCAGTGTCTCAAAATGATGTACCTGAATATCTCTGAATTTGCTGCACATCTAACATGCTAATGGCGAATGGCAAAGCAGATCAAAGTATGTGGCAGTCCGTACAACACAACGACATCTTGACTACACAATGCCAAACCATTGTTTTTACAGCAGTTTAGGGGCTTGATGGCTGAGTGACTAGCGCTTTGGCGCTCGGTACCACAGGTTTCGGGTTCGAATCCCGGTGGTGCCATGGATGTTTGTAGTGGTTCGGAATCCATTTTAAGCCGTAGGTCCTGGTGTCATATGACCGTAGAGCATCACAGAGCCCAATCAGACTTCTCACCCACATCATTTCATATCTGTAAAGGGGCAACTCACCTCTAGGCACAGCGATGTGATGTACTAGTAACATTGCTTAATACTAAAATACATTAATACAAAAACAGTTGGATAAGACTCATATATGGGGGTGTGGTGTGGTAATAGTAGCAATAGCAGTTAAGATTTGAAATTTTAAAAATCGAAGATAAGCGTTAATAAGTTATTACAATGTTATTTTTATTAGAATAACAGTTCTTTAAATTAATTGTAATAATTTCTATGCTAAATTTCTAAGGTTTTTTTTTTTTTCCGATACTTATTTCACACATAAAACTTGTAGAAATTATTTTTATGTATTATGCATTAAATGGTTTTGTCTAAGATTTGAATTTAAAGCTTAAGAAAATAAATTTACAAATTAATATGTTTTTTTTATGAATATGTAATAATATAACTTATAAAATATAAATTTTTTACAATCTCATTTCAGTACAATGGGGATATCAGAATGCATTTACCTCAAGATCTTTAGAAATATAATCGAATTAGAACAGACAATATTTTATGTATTAGAAAATATGTAGTTGAGTTATATTTTATGGCACAATGAATTATATAATTAAAAAAAATATTTCAACAATTGTATTATATAATAAAGAATTCCTTAATCATATTAAGTCATCAAGTAAATAATTAATAAAAGAAATATAATTTCCATAATTGAATGCAAATTCAGAATAAATTAGAATATATTAATAGGTAATATCGTTTTAATATTAATTATTAATGAAAGTATTAATCAAAACGATATTCATCTATGTAATTTAATTTATAACCTAAATTTTAAAGATTTTGTCATTTATTTAAATTAATTTATTTTAAGTAGTAATAGATATCGACATTTAAAATTTTTTTTTTTTGATTCAATAGTTTTGAATTAAACAAATTTAAGACATTTAAAAATTTTTCTGCATATTACCCATTAATTGTTATAATTTGAAAAAAAAAACTCGACATTTAATGACTGTTTTCAAGAGTATTCAATTTTATATTTAAATAAATGCAGAAAACGTTGTTCTTAATTTAATAAAATATCCTTTTAAATACTTTGACGACTGTAAGCATATGGATTTTATTTAATGAGGCACTCCAATTTTCATCTTGCATAATTGCATTTTGAATAAACTAAAGAAAACCTATTCTTATAATGAATTCTGTTCATACAGAAATCGTATTCAGCGACATGGATTTTAATTCATTTAAGTTTTCTTTAATATGTTAATTTCATTAATGGATTTCTAAAGCGTTATTCATGAAGTTAAAACTCCTTTTTTTTTTAAAGTATTTTTAGTTTTTCATATTTGTTAGAAATAAATTAAGAGGTAAAAAAGCAATAAGTATAATCCATTTATCACAAGAGCACTAGAAATTGAGCAAAATTTGAAATTACTTTAAGTGAACATACGGAACAGAAGTATTCTTTGATGGAATAAAAGATTATATAATTAAATAAAATAATTTTTTTATTTTATATTCAGCTAATATTGATTAAAATAAATTAAAATGAAGATTGCAATTTGTTTCTATAAATATTTTTAATGTAGTAGCTGCAGGGAATTTCAAAAAGAATAGTTCAGAATAATGAAGTTCAGGCAAAAAAAGAGAAATCAAAACAAATTTGACTTATTTGTAAAGTCTATTTATTAAACAAAAGGTAAAGAGCAAAAGAAATGCTATATGTTTGACATAATTAATAAAAATTGCGATTTTTACTCCCTGGAGCAAATTTCAAAAAAAGAACCTATTTATAAAAAACAGTACAACATGGTTAGTATGATGGTTAATATGGAGTATGTCTCCCGGACGATACAACACAGGCCTTACAACGCCTAGGCAAGCTGAGTATCAAATTATCAATCTGATCTTGGGGGAATATTACACCACTCATCAAGCAATGCCCTCCGAAGTTCCGGTTGACAGGTGGGAGGGGGTGGACGGGCTGCAATTCGTCGGCCAAGCATATCCCACACATGCTCTATTGGATTCAAGTCCGGTGAGTATGCTGGCCAATCCATACGGGTGATATCCTCCAATTGAAGGCATTCGTCTACAATGTTTGCACAGTGAGGACGGGCGTTGTCATCCATAAACAGAAATTCAGCACCCATGGCGCCCCGAAACAAACGTACATGTTGTTCCAGAATGACATCCCAATAGATGTGGCCTGTCATCGTTACGCTCTGAACATGCAGGTCAGTTCTGGAACCAAGAATAATTCCTCCCCAAACGAGCTTTCCTGCACCACCGTAACGGTGTCGTTCAATGGTGTTCTCTTGGTGATAACGGGTACCTGGCGCTCTCCATATGAAAGTCCGGCGAGAATCAGATTGCAAACTAAACCTGGACTCGTCGGAGAACATCACACCAGCCCACTGTTAGGTTTCCACAATGCAGGCTCTCTACTCCAGGTTAATCTCAGGCGACAGTGAGTTGCGTTAAGTGGAACACATCTGACAGGCCTACGAGCATATAGGCCAATGTGCCCTAAGCGTCTGTACACGGTCTGCCTTGAAACTGTCGTGCCGGTAGCTGAAGAGAGCTGACGAGACAGGTCTGATGCTGTTCTCCATCTGTTTCTTTTGGCAGTAACTGCTAAATACCGGTCCTCATTCGGCGTTGTAACTCGGGGGCGACCTGTGTTGTAACATCTACTCACATTACCATCATCTTGGAATCGTTGCCAAATGCCTGGAGATGACACTCTGGACGATTCCAAGTTCCTCGGATACTTCGAGCTGGGTACGTCCACATTCCAGTCGCCCGATAATTCTACCACGTAAAAATCATCCAAATGCTTCCTTTGTGCCATAACTATGCGGTTATTGCACTGAAAGGCTTTTAAAGCGCTTGTGAACAATTTTACTTCTTTGTCACCATTCCTTATATACCACCTCTCTTACACTCTCGTCATTGTGACTTACTACACGCGCCATCTGGTGGTTTCCTGTAATTTGCATATTCTTCTTCAAGATGTGTGTGATAATTCTACAGGTGAAATTTTTTATTTTAGAGTTCAATTTCTGTGTGATTCTGAATTATCCTTAATTTATGGACATGAGTGTATTATCATGCGTGAACATGGTGTTGTCCTGGTTAGAGTCCGTGACGCTTTCCAAAAATGAGGCCCGCAAATGAAACTAGATTGCAAGTTTTGACGAAAAAAAATGGGTTGTTTGGGCCCCTTAACTTTGAAATGATTCATGAATAACGTTAGTCTTAAGGAATTTTCTGGAGAATTTAGCTTTTGTTTGAAGTGTTTTTTAGAATGGTTTTGCAGCACTTTTCATGTTTTGGCTTGGGATTTTAAATATTTTTATATCTAATGGCTATAAGTACTGTAGTGCAGTGATCAATTCCTTCTTTTTTGAAGTTTCATATTTATCGCTTTTGGCATTTTCCGGTGCCTATTGAGCTGTATAGTGCTTCTTATTGTATTTGGAATACTTCATTTTTCATTTATGCCTAGAATTTTCAAACTTTGATATATTATTTTAGAGATTCTTGAACAATTCATTCTTCATGAAGTGCTATATTCATGTGGCTATTGAATTTGGTCATTATTGTAGTATTTCAATCAATTGCTTCCTATATCTCTTGCATTATTTAAACATTGCTATATATCTGAGTTTATTCATCCGTTTTCTATTGTTCACACAAAATAAGTTGAAATTTGAGGAGCATATTTCAGTTATTATTCTTATTAAATTGCTTTCGAATGAGTACATTCAACAATGGAACGGCTGATCTGAAGTAAATTATGCGTTACACTGAAAAAAACGTTTCTACTAGAATGTGCCCACATTTAACTATTACATTTTGGAATGAACTGCACCTTACATTTGGAATGAACTTGAGTATGAGAGAGTTCGTAATCTCTTCCTCCTCGAGCTTAACGAAAATACAATCCAGCCTACAAATTTATCATCATCTTCCAAAATACAGATTTTCGGTTCTACTTCACATTTGAAGTTTACATTTGAAGTACATACATTACTTCACATTTGAAGTTTACATTTTTACCTTACATTTGAAAACTCGAAAACTGGCTATCTGGTCAGCTCTAACCTAATTCTTTTACTAATTTAAAAAAAAAAAATATAATAAAATTTATAATAATCATAACATGTTTTTATTTCTGAAAGCATGAAAGCAGTGACTTTCAATACACTCCTCCTGTAGATTCTAATAGTCTTGGAGGCTGTCTTAGTGCTTTATAACTGTTCCATGAATAAGACAGAATTTAAAAAAGAATCTTATTTCCAGTTTGATTTTTTTCATTGAATTAACCATGAAAATTCATCATGTCATGAAATGTTTAAGAAAATTAAATTATTTAGGAAATTTAAATTTTAAATTTTTTTCTCATGATGCAATGACAACCACCATTCTTTCTTAACCAGCTTTACTTTATAACTTTATCAGAGAAATGACAGGTATGATGTATAACTTAGGGACAAATGATACCTTCAGTGGCAAAGAGGACATCAATTTGTCCATAATCTCTTCTGTGACACTGGAATCCATTGAAATATTCTTCACAAATAGAGTGACTGAAGCACAGAGGAGGGAATTCATTACCAAACGTCAACTGCGGGGAAACATGAATTACTTTAATCCCGATGGAATTCATATAATTGAATGTTTCAAAATAATTGCTCAGTTCAAAGATATGGTGGCGTTTACTGTTTGATAAGCGATTATATTGAGAGTCTGAAATTGTTTGGAAGCTTCAAATTTAATCTATGAACCCCCAACTTACTTTAGCTCATGAGTCTTATTTTTATTAAAATAAGTGTGGATATTTAAAAAAAATCTATATCATTCATTACATGGATGGAAATTATTTTGATAATAATGCAAATAACTTATTTATAGCTAAATTATGAACTTATGAATAAAGCGAAATGATTTTGCAGTTCGCCAAATAAATTTTAAATATAATCGGTATAACTTTAAATATCTTCATTTGAACAGAGTAAGTACGTCAAATAAGAGTTTTGATATTTTTTTAATTAATAAAGTATTAGATTATGCAAGAAATAATATCGTTAATAATATTTTTAAATAATATTATGAATCAAGTTTGTCGACATTTTTTTCATTATGTATAAATATAATATATATCTTTCAACTTATATGCATTAAAAAATTTTTCTCACATATAATTTTATCTAAAATCCACTACAACGTCATAACTATATTTATTCAAAAAAATTAATAAAATAATTCTTTGTTCATCTAGATAATAATTTTAAAAACAGCATTAAAAATTATAAACGCATTAAAAATTCTTACATGTCAAACATTTATGCATTTTTACATGAAACTTTGAGTCCTATGCAATCTATTAGTAATCAATTTTCAAAGAAATGACTTATAGAATGTTTTGATTTATTTTATCCTGTCATAAAACATTTGAATATTAACCACTTTTATAGTTTATTTAAACACTAATTCATATATATGAAAATGATCAAACATATATTACTCCCTATATAGACAAATACATAACATTATAATTATCATACATCATATATTTCTACATTATTATACTTATTTCTATAAATAAAGTCAGTAGTGGCCTCACATGTCGAGATTCCCAAAACGAATACTTCAGTTTAAGTGCCAGAGTTGGGCAAGACAAACCAAAGGCTAAAAATTCCTTCCACATGCTCAAGAACGGTGTTGAAAACCCTTTATGCTACGCGTAGGAAAATCGTTGAAAATTGTTGATGCACAATCTGGATGTTCTGCGTATTGCTGAATCTACTTCATATCTACTTTTCTAGTGGTAAATGAACTCCAGTTAAAAAATCAGCAAATCGAAAGAACAACAAAAAAAAAAATATGCGTAAGACCATACATATAATGTGACTGTAAATTAAGGCCACCTTATAATTCTATACGTAATCACTATCTGTCATAAGAAACGTTAAATTTTCAATTTTTTAAAGACA
This sequence comes from Caerostris extrusa, assembly GCA_021605095.1. Lineage (NCBI taxonomy): Eukaryota > Metazoa > Arthropoda > Arachnida > Araneae > Araneidae > Caerostris > Caerostris extrusa. Next base: position 37,571 of record BPLR01007472.1, read on the forward strand.
ATTTGTTTTCACCATCTGTCACATTAAACTCAATTCTTCAATACTTTAACATGATTTTTTTTACCAACCTTCATTAGTAATGTTAAATTCTTAATGTGAATTCTTTTTTTTTACCATGTCATAAGTACCTTCAATTCTTTAAAGTAAAATAATTTTTTTTTCCACTAGCTGTCATAAGTACCATCAATTCTTTAATTCTTTAAAGTCAATTAATTTTTTTTTTTCACCATCTTTCATAAATATAATCAATATCTTTAAATTCAATTAATTGTTTTCAACCAGCTGTCATAAGTACCGTCAATTCTTTAAAGTGAATTAATTTTTTTCCACGAGCCATCGTAAATGAAGATTAATTTTACAGACTTTTAACGTACATTCTTTTGCGCTAGTTGTCACAAGTAAAGGGAGTTCTTTAACGTTAATTCTTTTTCGCCAGCTGTTATAAGTAATGCCAATTCTTCCATTCTTTAACGTTAATTCTTTTTCGCCAGCTGTTATAAGTAATGCCAATTCTTCCATTCTTCAACGTTAATTCTTTTTCGCCAGCTGTTATAAGTAATGCCAATTCTTTCATTCTTCAACGTTAATTCTTGCCAGCACCAATTCTTCCATTTTTTCCACCAGCTGTCATAAGTAAAGATTTAATTCTTTTCAGCTGTCATAAGGTACATCATTTTAAGCCCTCATTATTAATTTCAAAGACATCATATATCCATTATTTTTCCAAATAAATTAACTTTCTGGAAAATAATTCTGACAGTCGGGTGGGAATATTAAAGTTATTTTGTAGAGTTAAAAGACGATTACAGTAAAGCGTGCAGTGTATGTATGATTCAAATATCCCAGAAAATTTACAATTTGAAAGCTTTCAAGAAACTTTGACATTTTGTGAGACAGATGTAGATGAAACAGATTCCTGAGGCCCATATTTATCCCGGCCTTTGTGCTCGTGGGTGTGTGTTCAAGCTATTGAATTTGCAATAAGCAATTGCAATTTCAGAAAGTTCTAAGTGAGAATAAACTCGGCATCTTCACACAATTCCATTCGAAGGTTATATATATCTTTGGAATATTTTAGAGAATTGTTGAAGACTAGTTCTCTTATACGAATTTATTTTGAGAAATTACGTTCTTACTACTGTGCGCAAAAAGTAAGACCAATTATTTTCTTTTTTTCAAAAACTCTTTTATTCTTCCAAATTTATTTCCTCGCCTTCACAGTAATCCCCTCCGGACACAATTCACTTATGCCAACTATTTTTGCAATCATCAATGCATGCTAAAATGTCATCGGCAGGGATGGCCTTCAAAGCGAGCGGTGATTCACGTTGAATCTCTTCAATCGATTCAAAACGGTCCCCGGAGTGGTCTTTTGAATTTAGGGAACAGCCCTAAGTCGCATGGTGTGAATACGGTGATTGTGGTAAGATATGGGTTTCATGTTTGGCAAAAAACGAAGAATCAATGCACTGTGAGCTGGCGCATTCTTTGTTTTTGGTACCAATCGAGAGTTGACGCGTCTGAGGCCCCAAAATGGAATAGAACGGTACTTTTGAAATTCCAACATAATCAGCAAGGTCTCTAACTGTAAATCGACGGTTTGCAAGCCCAAATCTTTAATTTTTGGACGTGAGCTTCATCGGTTGAGGTGGTTGGTCGACCAAAGGGTTCTTCGTCTCAACACGTTCACTGCTTTTTTTGAACTGCTTATACCAATTGTAAATATTTCTTTCCGATATAGTAATGCTCACCGAATACCTTCTCCAACATTCTATATGTTTCCGCAAGCAAAATTGAATGCAAGTTCTTTGCTCAATGATTTCAGACATTTCAAAAATCGCCAGAATCAGTTTTAGTGTCTCACAAAGCCAATCTTAACTCAAACACTAATGAATATTTTGACGTGAAATTTCACACCGATGTCAAGGACAGTACCAACAACCTAAAGAAGGAAAAAAATTGAAATTCCATAAGCCCCAGGAATTTTAAATAGAAAATTGATTACTTTTTGGACACAGTAGTATACAAATTTATTTTGAGTAATTAAGTACTTACGCATAATGAAAACGATTCTAATATGATTTGGAGAAATGACTGATGAAAATCTTAGCATATAGAACTTAATAGCTGCTACGTCGCTTTATAAATACATAAAAAAGTATTTATTTTTTAACTTATCTTTTTAAGTCATTTATTGTACTACACTGATGTCCATAAATAAAGGATAATGAAGTTCAGGGAAAGAAAGAGACAGAAGCAAAACAAATTTGACTTATTTGTAAAATCTATTTATTGAACAAAAGGTAAAGAGCAAAAAGATGCTATATGTTTGACATAATTAATAAAAATTGCGATTTTTACTCCCTGGAGCAAATTTCAAAAAAAGAACCTTTTATAAAAACAGTATAACATGGTTAGTAGGATGGTTAATATGGAGTATGTCTCCCGGACGATGCAATACAACGCTTAGGCATGCTGAGTATCAAATTATCAATCTGATCTTGGGAATATTACACCACTCATCAAGCGATGCGAAGTTCCGATTGACAGGTGGGAGGGGGTTGACGGGCTGTAATTGTCGGCCAAGCATATCCCACACATGCTCTATTGGATTCAAGTCTGGTGAGTATGCTGGCCAATCCATACGGGTGATATCCTCCAATTGAAGGCATTCGTCTACAATGTTTCTACGGTGAGGACGGGCGTTATCATCTTTAAGCAGAAATTCAGCACCCATGGCGCCCCCGAAACAAACGTACATGTTGTTCCAGAATGACATCCCGATAGATGTGGCGTGTCATCGTTGCACTCTGAACATGCAGGTCAGTTCTGGAACCAAGAATAATTCCTCCCCAAACGAGCCATCCTGCACCACCGTAACGGTGTAGTTATATGGTGTTCTCTTGGTGCTAACGGGTACCTGGCGCTCTCCATATGAAAGTCCGGCAAGAATCAGACTGCAAACTAAACCTGGACTCGTCGGAAAACATCACACAAGACCACTGTTGCGGTGTCCACAATGCATGCTCTCTACTCCAGGTTAATCGCAGGTGACAGTGAGTTGTGGTAAGTGGAACACATCTGACAGGCCTACGAGCATATAGACCAATGTGCCCTAAACGGCTGTACACGGTCTGCCTTGAAACTATCGTGCCGGTAGCTGAAGAGAGCTGTCGAGACAGGTCTGATTTGGCAGTAACTGCTAAATACCGGTCCTCATTCGGCGTTGTAACTCGGGGGCGACCTGTGTTGTAACATCTACTCACATTACCATCATCGTGGAATCGTTGCCAAAGCCTGGAGATGACACTCTGGGCGATTCCAAGTTCCTCTGATACTTCCAGCTGGGTACGTCCACATTCCAGTCGTCCGAATTCTACCACGTAAAAATCATCCAATTGCTTCCTTTGTGCCATAACTATGCAGTTATTGCTCTGAAAGGCTTTTAAAAATGAAACAATTTTACTTCTTTGCCACCATTCCTTTATACCCTCTCTTACACTCTCGTCATTGTGACGTACTATCCGCGAAATCTGGTGGTTTCCTATAATTTGCATATTCTTCTTCAAGATGTGTGTGGTAATTCTACAGGTGAAATTTTTATTTTAGGGTTCAATTTTCTGTGAGATTCTGAATTATCCTTAATCTATGGACATGAGTGTATTAATTTTTTTAATCAATATCATTTTTTAAAACACAATAAAATAAATACTACCGCGACTAGATGTTTGTTTTCCAGATGTTATTTATTTTCTATAATCTAATGGATTAATCAAGTTAATTAAAAAAGCAGCGCTTTTATGCATATTTATTTATCTTATTATTTCAGTATTTTATATAAAAATTAATTTTAATAATAATTAGTTTTCAAAAATCCAATTAATCAGTAATTTCATTTATTAAAAATATTATTTTTAATAACTTTTCGCTGTTCGATTTCTACTTTAAAAATTTCCGTACACTATAATTTTTATTAATACGTCAAATATTATTTTTAATTTATTATTTTTTATTTCGTTTATTTTACCCCTTAAAATATATTGCAAAAAATAAAATATTTTAAGGTGTAAAATTTTGGAAATAAATTTTTAAGTAATAAATTATTTTTTTCCGAAGTAAACATAAAATTATCTCTCGTAATAATAACTTAACCTAATTAAGAATTTTTTGACTGCAATAACTACTTTTTTTATCATAAAAAGTGCAAATCTTCATATATTTTGAATTTTTCTAAACTAAAATTAACCTCTATACATAAATTGAAATTTTTATGCAAATTATTTACATTTTATTTTATTTATTTTTTCATTACTTATAAAAACTAATGTGCGTAAGTCAATTTAAATTTGACTTTAATAAAAAAAAATTACTTAGACGCATTGGCAATTTTGAATCATGGTAAATTATTTTTCCCAGTCAAACAATGTGTGTACGATTCCTGGTAAACTAAAAATAAACATGAATGCTATCACTGCTTTGTTCAGACCGTAACCGTATTTACATTCTTTATGTAATATTTCGTTCTCCGTAAGAGGGCGCTCTTTTTGTTTGTCAAGTATTTTTCTCCGTGTATCGTTTCTCAGTTGTGTAATAAATTTCGTACAAGAACGTTGTGCCTCTCTCCTCCTTTTCATCCTCACCATGCTTTGTTTCTGATTTTTAAAGCCGCTGATATTGGCTGTTTTACAGAAATTATAAAGTAAATATATTTTTTCTGTAGGTTCGGTTTGGTTTAATTAATCATTAATGTTTAATTAAGTTATGTTTAATATAAATTTATATCAAATTGCATATTAAATATTGAAAACGAAATGTATGCAAACATTTCACGTATTCACATAAAAAGTAAGCATTATATATATAGAGAAGAGAGAAAGAGAGATAAACATAAAAGAAGGGTTTTGTTTGTCTCTCTACAGTCATTTTTTTGCACACTTTGGGCTAATTAGACATGGTTAATAACGATTCCGTCGAATCAGGGTTAACGTCGATTCCGAACAGACTAACAAACATCTATGCCGCCAGAACCTTTCAACCACCTGAACATCTCTGCCACCTATGTATTCGAACTTAAAGCCCGTGGTACCAAAGGCCAGAGCACTAACTATTTGGCCATCATGAAGCTTTTTTTTTTTCTGTAATGCAATATTATTTAAATTAAATTCAGTCTTAGTCATAACTAATATCAAGAATATATTTTTACATTATTTAGAAGTCATTTTGAATGTATTCTCAAATCTAAAAATCCAGTGGGATTGGAAAAATATAAAATGAGCATAGTATTATTAATCACAATTATCGCAATCCACATAGATATAAAGAAATATTCAATGTATTTTGTTTGGAAACTAGCCATTGCACTGCCATGTTTGTTTGTCACATTTGTTTTCAATTACTTTTGCAAAGATCTTCTGCTATTGGATCGGCTAATTGATAAACTCCAAATTCTTTCATTTTATATACTAAGAAAATTTATACAATATATGTTTCTACATTTTTATAATTAATTGAAAAATTCTTGAAATTATTTTAGATATTTTGAATTCTTTTGAAAAAAATTCTCTTACTATTTTATACTCAAAAATTAAATTAATTGTTGAAATGATAAAAATTTAATTTTTTGATTAACTCTCCAAAACCTTTACGCTTGTAATATATTTTTTTTGAAATTTAAATAGAAAACTGTTTTTTATTAAATCAGCAACCATTCTATCCAAATATTTTCATAATCAACCGACTGGCTTGTTAATTGCCACCACTGAAGGAAAACATAAAGGATTTAACTAATATATTTATTGGATGTTATATTATTCTTGCAAGAATTATAAAAGCATGAATGTTTTATTACCTTTTCAAACTGTAACGAAATCCATTGATAGAAGCCAGATAAGAAAGATAATTAAATCAGTAACATAACGCAGAACTAAAAACGTATTAAAACATGCTACGTTAAAAATTTCGTAACAGATTTGGCATTACATCCATAAATAAATTTTTATCTTTAAATTTCATCTTTATGTACCTTGATGGGATGACATTTGCCACTGCAACGGCATAGTTGTTGCATATGATTTAGCGTTATCCCGAATACAACATGGTACATTTGATACACATTTTGTCGCTATAATGTAGAAAAAAAATTAATATCGACAACAGAAAGTTCTGAGTTATTTACATACATTTCCTTTTCCCAATTTTCTTGAGGAAAAAAGACATTCCAAGTCTACTGTGTAACTATCATCAGCATAGACATGTACGCTTTCTGTTCGGGTTTCGAACTGAACGCCAGTCTTTACATCCACCGGGGCAGTATACCCATACCCCAGCACTGTACCTACGTAAAGATGCTCTCTAAAAACTGCATGTTAAATATTACTGAATGTTACAATATTCTGATGTTAAATAACTTACTTAAATAAATGTGTTACTATTATGTTTTACTTAAATAAATAATAACAGACCATCAAGATAAAATTGTTCTTAAAATGAATTCTCTTTATATGTATTGCTTTTATATTTTCATATAACAACGCTGCTATTGTTTTATGCACATTCTTTCCAATGTCTAAAATATTGCAATTTAAGCTTAAAGATGTTAAATAAATACTTCACTTTTCCTCCGAAACAAATTTCCGAAAGCCTCAAATATTATTTTTTTTGTGTGCCACGTTTCAAAATTATCTTCCTAACGACAAATGCATCAGCCACTTCCACCAAAGCGGTTATATTTTCATAAAATACTTCTTTTTAAATCTTCCCCGATCTTCTTGATCTTTTGGGCTGTCATTAAATATATATGAAATACGTGCGAAGTTTCTATTGGGCAATATTTACTCTCTTAAGAAGGAGGGAAAGTTTATCTTTGAGTTGTTTCTCGCGGACCTGTGTGTTTATCCAGCGGGTTATTTGAAGAGGAAGTTCCATTTGTAGCTCATTTGCATTGCTGAACTTTTATCGTTAGTTTTAAAGCCTGGGCAAAATCAGACACGAGTTTTATTCCATTAAAGATTTTATCGATTAGTGCATTTCCAAAATTTTCCCTGACACAAACTGAACAAACAGCGATAACAATGCTTTTGCACCGAAAAATGATGATGGAAATTGGTTTTGACAGTCGTTCTCATACATCATTGTTAATTCCTGGCCCGTCTTGTCGACAAGATTCATCCTTGGATAAAAGTGGAACTTTTGCCATTATCTTGTGGAAGATATTTCTGCGAGGCTTGATAAAAGCGAAACATGTATAAAAGATGAGACGATGGTGTGATCTAAATGAGTTGCTTTGAGTGCATAACTCAGATTGTTGTCTTTGGAAGTTTCAGTTTCAAAGCGTGTTTACATCAATACAGAGCTGAGCTGTAGGGATTCATATTTTTTTAACTCTTAATATAGTACATCTTACTGGAGGCAAAGAATCTAAGTGAATAGATCATTGGTTTCCAATTTAAGTGTGTTCGGTCCGTTTATCATGTTGTTTTGAGACAATTTGAAGTCTAGTAGTTCAGATAATTATAAAAGTATATAGCAATCGAAACTATTAAACTACTAAAAACCCTAAAAATTGTATTAAACTATTCTTAGATATGTAATTCTAGTTTTTAGTCAGTAGATAAGATTGTTTGGTGTTTAGTTTGGCTTTTAAGTATATAGGATAGTTTGAATTCTAGTGCAGTTTTACTTTTACAACATCTTTACATAAATAGAGTGCTGGGGTATAGGAATACTGCGCTGGTGTATATAAGGAGTAGTGTTCAGTTCTTTAACGTCTTTTTCCCTTAGTATACAAAATAATCCTAAAATTACTACAGAAAGCATTTTAAACAGTTTCATAAGAAATATAAAATAGTTTCATTTGCTTACAGAAAATTTTGCGGCACTAAAGCGTAACTTAAATAAATATTAATAGAGCATCAAGTTAAAAATGTCCTTAAAACGAATATTAAAATGAAAATGAATAAAATGAATATGAATACCTTTAGTAGTATTGCTTTTATATTTTCATATAACAGTGCTGTTATTTTTTGCTCACATTTCTTTCAATGTCTAAAGTATTGCAATTTAACCTTAACGATATTAAATAAATAATTTTATTTCCTTGAACCTGAAACGCATTTCCGAAAACGCCTCAAATATAAATTTCTTTCTGTGTGCCACGTTTCAAAATTGTCTTCCTAACGACAAATGCATTAACCACTTCCACCAAGAGCCACGCAAGGCGGTTATAAATTCAAATAACTTCTTTTTCAATCTGCCCCGACTTCTTGATCTTGTGCGCGGTCATTAAATGTATATGAAATACGTGCGAAGTTTTGATTCGGCAATATTTACTCTCCTCCAAGGAGGAAGGAAAGTTTATCTTTGAGTTGTTTCTCGCGGCTTTGTGTGTGTTTATCCAGCAGGGTATTTAAAGAGGACATCTATTTGTAGCTCATTTGCATTGCTAACGTTTATTGTTAGTTTTAAAGCTTCGTTCAAAATGAGACCCGAGTTTTATTCCACTAAAGATTTTATCGATTAGTGCATTCGTCAACAAAATTTTCCCTGACACAAACTGAACAAACAGCGATAACAATTGCTTTTGCACCGAAAAATGATGATGGAAATTGGTTTTGACAGTCGTTCTCATACATCATTGTTATTTCCTGGCCGTCTTGTCGACAAGATTCATCCGCGGATAAAAGTGGAAGTCTTTGCCTTTATCTTGAGAAGGAATTTCAGCAAGTCTTGATAAAAGCGAAACATGTATAAAAGATTAGATGGTGTGATATTAAGGAGTTGTTTTGAGTGGATAACTAAGTTTGGCGTCTTTGGGAGTTTCAGTTTCTAAGCATATTTTACATCAATACAGAGCTGCAGTATGGGGATTCAGATTTTTAACTCTTAATACATGTTACTTCAGGCAAAGAAGCTTGAAGAATCGATCATTGGGCTTCCAATTTAAGGTTTTTCGGTTCATTTATCACGCTGTTTTTGAGACAATTTGACGTCTAGTAGTTCAGATAGTTATAAAAGTTTATACCTATCGTAATTATTAGGTAGTAAACTTTTTAGATATGTAATTAGGCAGGTTTAGGTAGTAGTTAAGATTGTTTGATATTTAGTTCTTTTAAATATATATGGTAGTTTGGTATCTAGTGCAGTTTTATTGAATCTTTACATATATATAGTGCTAGGGAATGGGAATACTGAGCTGGTGGATATAAGGAGTAGGGTTCATAAACCTCTTTTTCATTAGTATACAAATTAAACCAATCTGTTAGTTTTAAACTGTTTCATATGGAATATAAAACAGTTTCAAATACTTACAGAACATTTTCACCTCTGAAACACAACATAAATAAATATTAATAGAACACCAAGTTAAAATTGTCATAAAAATGAATCCTCTTTTATACGTATTGCTTTTATATGTTCATATAACAGCGCTACAGTTGTTTTTGTTCTCATTAATTCCAATGTAAAAAATATTACAATCTAACAGTAACGATGTTAATGACTTACTTAAATAAATGTGTTAATCATATGTTTTACTTAAATAAATAATAATAGGGCACCAAATTAAAATTCTCCTTAAAATGAAACCTCTTTATATGTATTGCTTTTATATATTCATATAATAGCGGTGCTATTATTTTGTTCGCATTCCTTCCAATGTTAAAAACATTGCAATTTAACCTTAACGGTTTTAAATGAATACTTTTCCTTTAACCCGAAACAAATTTCCGTAAACGCCTCAAATAATAATTTTTTGTGTGTGCCACGTTTCAAAATTATCTTCCTAATGACAAATGAATTAGCCACTTCCACCAAGAGCCACGCAAGGCGGTTATAACTTCAAAAATACTTCTTTTTCAATATGCCCGACTTCTTGATACTGTGGCGGTCATTAAAAACATATGAAATACGTGCGATGTTTCTATTGGGCAATATTTACTCTTCTTCGAAGGAGGAGGAAAGTTTATCTTTGAGTTGTTTCTCGCGGCCTTGTGTGTTTTTATCCAGCGGGGTATTTAAAGAGGGCATCCATTTGTAGCTCATTTGCAATGCTAAACTTTATCGTTAGTTTTAAAGTTTGGTTCAAAGTGAGACCCGAGTTTTATACCACTAAAGATTTTATCGTATTCACAAAAATTTTCCCTGACACAAACTGAACTAACAGAAATAAAAATGCTTTTGCACCGAAAGATGATAATGGAAATTGGTTTTGACAGTCGTTCTCCTATATCATCGTTATTTCCTGGCCGTCTTGTCGACAAGATTTCTTCACGGATAAAAAGTGGAACTCTTCGCCATTATCTTGTGGAGGAATTTCTGCGAGGCTTGATGAAAGCAAAAAACATGTATAAAAGATGAGGCGATGGTGTGATATAAATGAGTTGCTTTGAGTGGATAACTCAGTTTGTAGTTGGTGTCTTTAGGAGTTTCAGTTTTAAAGCATGTTTACATCAATACACGGCTGTGGTGTTGGGGATTCAGATTTTTTTAACTCTTAAATACATCTCTCTCTCTCTAATACATCTTACTGCAGGCAAAAAGGAATAGACGTTGGGCTTCAAATTGAAGGATGTTCGGTTCGTTTATCAGTTTATTTTGAGAAAATTTGACCTAGTAGTTCAGATAGCTATGAAAGTATATACCAATTGACATTATGCGGTAGTGAACTATTTTTAGATATGTATTGTTTGGTATTTAGTTGTTTTTAAATATATAAGGTAGCTTGGTATCTAGTGCACCTGCAGTTTTTCATCACCTTTACATAGATATAGTGCTGAGGTATGTGTATACTGCCCTGGTGGATATAAGGTGTAGTGTTCAGTTCATAAACATCTTTTCTCATTAGTATACAAACTAATCCCTTTAGATATTATTGAAAGAATTTTAAACTGTTTCATATGAAATGTAAAACAGTTTAAAGGCTTACAGAATATTTTACACCAATAAATCAGAACTTAAAGAAATATTAATAGAGGATCAAGTTAAAAATGTCCCGAAAAAGAATATTAAAATTAAAATGAAAATGAAAATTAATAAATATGAATATTATATCTTTAATAGTATTGCTTTTGTATTTTTATATAACAGAGCTGTTATATAAAAATTATTATTGTTTTTATTATTGTTATTGTTTTGCTCACATTCCTTCCAATGTCTGAAATATTGCAATTTAACCTTAACGATGTTAAATAAATACTTTTTCTTTCCTTTAACCCGAAACAAATTTCGGGACGCCTCAAATATTAAACTTTTTTTGTGTGCCACGTTTCAAAATTATCTTCCTTAACGACAAATGCATTAGCCACTTCCACCAAGAGCCCCGTGAGGCGGTTATAAATTCAAAAAAACTTCTTTTTCAATCTGCCCGGACTTCTTGATACTATGGCGGTCATTAAATACATATGAAATACGTGCGATGTTTCTATTGGGCAATATTTACTCTTCTTCGAAGGAGGAGGAAAGTTTATCTTTGAGTTGTTTTCGCGGCCTTGTGTGTGTTTATCCAGCGGGGTATTTAAAGAGGGCATCCATTTGTAGCTCATTTGCATTGCTAAACTTTATCGTTAGTTTTAAAGCTTGGTTCAAAGTGAGACCCTAGTTTTATTCCACTAAAGATTTTATCGATTAGTGCATTCATTAACAAAATTTCCCCTGACACAAACTGAACAAGCAGCGATAAAATGCTTTTGCACCGAAAAATTATGATGGAAATTGTTTTGACAGTCATTCTCATACATCATTGTTATTTCCGTCTTGTCGACAAGATTCATCTGTGGATAAAAGTGGGAACTCTTTGAAATTATCTTGTGAAGGATTTTCAGCAAGACTTGATAAAAGCGAAACTTATATAAAAGATGAGACGATGGTGTGATATAAATGAGTTGTTTTTGAGTGGATAACTCAGTTTGGTCACTTTGGAAGTTTCAGTTTCGAAGCATGTTTACATCAATAAAGAGCTGCGGTGTGGGAATTCAGATTTTTGAAACTCTTAATACATCTTACAGCAGGCAAAGAAGCTTGGTGAATAGATAGTCGGGTTGCCAATTTAAGGGTGTTCGGTTTCGTTTTATCATGTTGTTTTGAGACAATTTGATTTCTAGTAGTTCAGTTAGTTTTTAAAGTTTATAGCTATCTAACTTATGAGGTAGTAAACTATTTTAGATGCGTAGTTGTTTACCTAAACAGCAATAGCTACATATCTAAAAATAGTTTAATAATTAAGACTGGTTATAAAAAGTAGTTAAGATTGGTATTCAGTTTGAAACCCAAAGAGAAAGTGTCCATGTCTATGCTGATGATAGTAATTCCATAGATTAGAAATGATTTTTCCATTAAGATTATTGGGAAAGGGAATTGAATATAAATAATACAGAACTTTCTCTAGTCAATGTTAATTTTTGTAAATTATAGAAGTAAAATGTGTATCTAGTGTATCAGGTTGTAACCGCTTTTAACCTTATTTCAATATGTCATTGCAGTGGCAAATGACATCCCCTCAAAATACATAAAGATGAGAGTTAAAGATAAAAACTTATTTATGAATTATATTCATAGATTTATTAATGGAGATATCAGTTCTGTTTAAAATATTAATATTTATATCAGTTAAAAATACAAGCATAAAAATAATTAGTATGATTTTAATTTTTTTATGCCAGTTAAATTCATATACAATATGACTTTATAAAGATAAAACAAATTCATTTTCATATTTATCGCTTTTTATATTATGTGTAATAAACCTCTTTTTCATTAGTATAAAAAATAATTTTATAGATATTAAAGAAAGCATTTTAAACTATTTCATATGAACCAGTAAATTTTATCTTAAATAAATATTAATGGGGCATCAAGTAAAAGTTATCCTTACAATGAATCCTCTTTATACGTATTGTTTTTATTAACAGCGCTGCTATTGTTTCGTTCGCATTAATTATAATGTCTAAAATATCGCAATTTAACCTTAACGATGTTAAATAAATACTTTTCCTTCAATCCGAAACAAATTTCCGGATACGCCTCAAATATTAATTTTTTTTTTATGTGTGCCACGTTTCAAAATTATCTTCCTAACGACAAATGCATCAAACACTGCCAACAAGGACCACGCAAGTCGGTTATATATTCAAAAATACTTCTCTTTCAATCCGCCCCGACTTCTTGATCTTGTGGCGGTCATTAAAAATATATGAAATACGTGCGATGTTTCTGTTAGGCAATATTTACTCTCCTCGAAGGAGGGGGAAAGTTTATCTTTGAGTTGTTTCTCACGGCCTCGTGTATTTATCCAGTGGGGTATTTAGAGAGGAAGATCCATTTGTAGCTCATTTGCATTGCTAAACTTCATCGTTAGTTTTAAAGCCTGGGCCAAAAAATCAGACCAGAGTTTTATTTTATAATTTATTTATTTTTATTTTTTTCATTTTGGTTTGACTTCAATAATGTTTATTTTTCTTAAATTATTAAGTTAGTATTTAAATCAGTTTATGTTAAAAATTCAAGCATAAAAATAATTACTATGGTTTCAATTTTATGCCAGTTAAATTCAGATACTATGTGATGTAATTAGAATAAAACAAATGCCTTTTCATATTTATAGATTTTTAAAATATGTAATAAAACTCTGTTTCATTAATATACAAAATAATCCAATAGATCTTTACATAAAGCATTTTAAACTATTTCATAGGAAATATAAATTTTACAGCAGTAAAATTTAATTTAAATAAATACTAATTGAGCATCAAGTTAATTATTCTTAAAAATAAATTCTCTTTATACGCATTTATTTTATAGTTTCATATAACAGCACTGCTATTGTTTTGTTCGCATTCCTTCCAATGTCTAAAATATTGCAGTTTAACCTTAACGATGTTAAATAAATATTTTTTTCCTTTAATCCGGAACATATTTCAGAAATCCTAAAATATTAATTTTTTTTTGCCGCGATTTTAATTTATCTCCCTAACGACAAATTCCTTAGCCACTTCCACCAGAGCCGCCCAAGGCGGTTATATATTCAACAAGTAATAAAAAAAAAATTTTTAAGTCAATTCCTGCTTTTTTTTTGCACTAAATTGCGGAAAGTGCTTTACAAATAATTTTCATTTATTTGCTAGTTTTTCTGCCGCCATCTATTGTTAGATATATGCAACTTAAATCTAATAAAAACTAAAGTTAATTAATTAAATTTAATTACTGAATTAAAAGTTTGAAAACGGTATTCGCATCAAGTGTCATCCACTACAAGTTCAAAAAATTTATTTGAACTTGAATGGATGAGTAAAAATTATTTTATTAACGATTGAAAATTTGAGCAAGATATATATAGGGATAGTGTGAGCTAATAGAAGGAATTGAAAAATACTTCTTTTTTAAATCTGCCCCGACTTCTTGATCTTGTGCGCGGTCATTAAATATATATGAAATACGTGCGAAGTTTCTGTTAGGCAATATTTACTCTCCCTCGAAGGAGGGGAAAGTTTATCTTTGAGTTGTTTCTCAGGGCCTCGTGTGTTTATCCAGCGTTGTATTTAAAGAGGAAGATCCATTTGTAGCTCATTTGCATTGCTGAAATTTATCGTTAGTTTTAAAGCATTGGAAAAATCAGACCCGAGTTTTATTCCACTAAAGATTTTATCGATTAGTGCATTCTCCAAAATTTTCCCTGACACAAACTGAACAAACAACGATAACAATGCTTTTGCACCGAAAAATAATGATGGAAATTGGTTTTGACAGTCGTTCTTATACATCATTGTTATTTCCTGGCGTCTTGTCGACAAGATTCATCAGAGGATAAAAGTGGAAAACTCTTCGCTATTATCTTATGGAGGAATTTCTGTGATGCTTGATAAAAGCGAAATATGTATAAAAGATGAGATGATGGTGTGATATAAATAAGTTTTGAAGTAAATAACTCAGTTTGGTGTCTTTCAGTTTCAGTTTCAAAACTTGTTTACATCAATACAGAGATGAGGTGTGGGGATTCAGATTTTTGAATTCTTAATACATCTTACTGCAGGCAAAGAACTTGGTGAATAGATATGCTTGTTGTAATATCTATAGGATTATTTTGTATACTAATTGAAAACAGATGTAATACACATATTTTATAAATCTATAAATATGAAAACACATTTGTTTTATCCCAATAAAATCGCATAGTATCTGAATTTGATTGGTATAAAAAAATTGAAATACTAATTATTAATGAAATACTAATTATTTTTATGCTTGTATATATAATTTTATCTGATTTAATTATTTATATGTTAAATTAAGAAAATAAATTATATTGTTGTCAAACCAAAATGAAAAAATAAAAAATATCATTAAATTATTTTAACACACAATCAACTAGAAAAATTAAACAAGTTTATATTAAAATCATACAAAAGTAATTTAAATCTTAAAAGTAATAAACAACTATAACTACATAACTGAAAATTATTTAATACATAATTGTTTAGATATCTATAAACTTTTATGACTACACTAGACGTCAAATTGTCTCAAAACAATATGATAAACAAACCGAACACTCTTAAATTGGAAGCCCAACGATCTATTCACCAAGCTTCTTTGCCTGTAGTAAGATGTGTTAAGAGTTAAAAAAAAAATCTGAATCTCCACACTGCAGCCCGATATTGATAAAAACATGCTTTGAATCTCAAACTGAGTTATCCATTCCAAAAGCAACTCATTTATATCACACCATCGTCACATCTTTTATTTATCATCGTATCATCTAACAGTCTCACAACTGTTGAATGACTTGGAAGTCATTTTTCCGACAAAAAAAAAAAAAAAACGAAACAATCAAACACATTAAACACTACAGTTTGTTTAACGCACAACTCATGCCGAAAGTTGTAATTTCGATTTAAAAATATCACTGGCTGCCGGAATTCACTTTCTTTATAAGGCTTACAGCGCCATCTATTAATAAACTATGAAACTTTTTGATACCGTACCGTTTCCCTCTTCTTCAAATTTGAACTAAACATGAACTTTGTTACGAGTGTGCCATAGACATTTATAGATATTTAAACTGCTAGATGTCAAATTCCCTCAAAAAACATGATAAACGAACCGAACAACCTTAAATTGGAAGCCCAGCGATCAATTCAACAAGCTTCTTTGCCTGCAGTAAAAAATATGAATCCACACACCGTACCCCTGTATTGAAGATTCCAAACATACTAAACTGAGTTATCCACTCAAAACATCTCATTTATGTCACATCTTCTCATTTTATACATGTTTCGTTTTTATCAAGCCTTGCAGAAATTCCTGTACAAGATAAGGGTAAAGACTTCCACTTTTATCGGTGGATAAATCTTGTCGACAAGACGGCCAGGAAATAACAATGATGTATGAGAACGACTGTCAAAAGCAATTTCCATCATCATCTTTCGGTGCAAAAGCATTGTTATCGCTGCTTGTTCAGTTTGTGTCAGGGAAAATTTTGTTTTACGAATGCACTAATCGATAAAATCTTTAGTGGAATAAAACTCTGGTCTGATTTTGCCCATCCTTTAAAACTAACGATAAAGTTTAGCAATGCAAATGAGCTACAAATGGTCTTCCTCTTTAAATACAACGCTGGATAAACACACAGAGCCGCGAGAAACAACTCAAAGATAAATTTTCCTCCTCCTTCGAGGAGAGTAAATATTGCCCAATAGAAACTTCGCACGTATTTCATATGTATTTAATGACAGCCACAAGATCAAGAAGTCGGGGCAGATTGAAAAAGAAGTATTTTTTGAATTTATAACCGCCTTGCGTGGATCTTGGTGGATGTGGCTAATGCATTTTCGTTAGAGAGATAATATGGAAACGTGGAAGAGAAAAGAAATTAATATTTGAGGCTTTCGGAAATTTGTTATGGGCTAAAGGAAAAAGTATTTATTTAACATCGTTAATGTTAATTTAAAATAGTTTTGACTTTGGAAAAAATGCGAACAAAATAATAGCAGAGCTGTTATATGAAAATATAAAAAAGCAATACGTATAAAGAGGATTCATTTTAAGGTAAATTTTAATTGGATGCTCTATTCATATTTATTTAAGTTACGTTTAATTGGTACAACATATTCTGTAAGCATTTTAAAGTTTTTATATTTCATATGGAACAGTTTAAAATGCTTTCTATAATATCTATAGGATTATTTTGTCTGGTAATGAAATAAGAGGTTTATAAACTGAACACTTCTATTTATACACCAGGGCTGTATTCCCTTTCTCCAGCACTATATCTATGAAAAAGGGGCTCTAAAACCACAACTGCACTAGATACTAAACAATCTTACACATTCAGACCGCTAAATACCAATCTACCTTATCTACCACCTACAAAAATGTAACTACATATCTAAAAACAGTAATACCTCTTAGTTTAGTTAGTTATAAATTTTTCAACTATCTGAAATACAAGCCGTCAAATTGTCTCAAGACAAAATGTTAACCGAACCAACATCCTTAAATTGGAAGCCAAACGATCTACTCACCAAGCTTCCTTGCCTGCAGTAATATGTATTAAGATTAAAAAACATCTGAATCTATACACCACGGACTTGTATTCATGTAAAACATGCTTTGAAACTGAAATTTCCAAAGATTCTAAACCGAGTTATCCACTCAAAACAACTCATTTATACCACACCATATTCTCATCTTTTATACATGTTTCGCTTTCATCAAGCCTCGCAAAATGCCTTCACAAGATAATGGCAAAAGACCCACTTTTTATCCGCGGATGAATCTCCGTTGACAAGACGGCCAGGAAATAACAATGATGTATGAGAACGACTGTCAAAACCAATTTCCATCATCAACTTTCAGTTCAAAGACATTGTTATCGCTGCTTGTTCAGTTTGTGTCAAGGAAAATGTATGGGAATGCACTAATCGATAAAATCTTTAGTGGAATAAAACTCGGGTCTGATTTTGGCCCTGGCTTTAAAACTAACGATAAAGTTTAATATTGCAAATGAGCTACAAATGGGTCTTCCTCTTTAAATACCCCGCTGGATTAACGCACAAAGCCGCGAGAATCAACTCAAAGATAAATTTCCTCCTCCTTGGAGGAGAGTAAATATTGCCCAATAGAAATTTCGCACGTATTTCATATGTATTTAATGACCGCCACAAGATCAAGATGTCGGGGTAGATTGAAAAAGAAGTATTTTTGAGTATATAACCACCTTGTGTTGCTATGTTTGGAAGTGACTAATGCATTTGTCATTAGGAAGATAATTTTGAACCGTGGCATAAAAAAAAATAATATATGATGCATCACGAAATTAGTTTCAATTTAAAGTAAAAAGTATTTATTTAACATCGTTAAGTTTGAATTGCAATATTTTAGACATTGGAAAAAATTCGAACAAAAAAATAGCAACACTTTATTAGAAAATATAAAAGTAATACGTATAAAGAGGTTTCATTTTAAGGCAAATTTTAATTGGATGCTCTATTAATATTTATTTAAGTTAAGTTTAATAATGGTAAAATATTCTGTAAGCATTTTTAAACTGTTTTATATTACATATGGAACAGTTTAAAATTCTTTCTATAATATCTACAGGATTATTTTGTCTGTAATGAAAAAAAGAGGTTTATAAACTGAACACTATTATTTATATACACCAGGGCTGTATTCCCTTTCTCCTGCACTATATCTATGAAAAGGTGCTCTAAAGCCACAATTGCATTAGATACTAAACTATCTTACATATTCAAACCGCTAAACACTAATCTATCTTATCTACCACCTACAAAAATTTAACTACATATCTAAAAACAGTTTAATGCCTCTTAGTTTAGTTAGTTATTACTTTAGTTAGTTAGTTATAAACTTTTTCAACTATCTGAACTACAAGAAGTCAAATTGTCTCAAAACAAAATGATAACCGAACCGAAATCCTTAAATTGGAAGTCAAACGATCTATTCACCAAGCTTCTTTACCTGCATTAATATGTATTAAGAGTTAAAAAACATCTGAATCTATACACCACAGACTTGTATTGATGTAAAAACATGCTTTGAAACTAAAATTTCCAAAGATTCTAAACTGAGTTATCCACTCAAAACAACTCATTTATACCACACCATACTCTCATCTTTTATACATGTTTCGCTTTCATCAAGCCTCGCAAAAATGCCATCACAAGATAATGGAAAAAGACTTCTACTTTTATTAGCGGATGAATCTTTGTCGAGAAGATGGCCAGGAAATAACAATGATGTATGAGAACGACTGTCAAAACCAATTTCCATCATCATCTTTCGGTGCAAAAGCATTGTTATCGCAGCTTGTTCAGTTTGTGTCAGGAAAATTTTGTGAATGCACTAATAGATGAAATCTTTCGTGGAATAAACTCGGGTCTGATTTTGCCCAGGCTTTAAAACTAACGATAAAGTTTAATATTGCAAATGAGCTGCAATTGGGTCTTCCTCTTAAAATACAACGCTGGATAAACACATAGGGCCGCGAGAAACAACTCAAAGATAAACTTTCCTCCTCCTCCGAGAAGAGTAAATATTGCCCGTATTTCATATGTATTTAATGACCGCCACAAGATCAAGAAGTCGGAGCAGATTGAAAAAGAAGTATTTTTTGAATATATAACCGCCTTGGTGGAAGTGGCTAATGCATTTGTCGTTAAAGAGATAATATTGAAACGTGGAAAGAAAAAAAAAAAATAATATTGAGGCTTTCGGAAATTTGTTACGGGCTAAAAAGGAAAAGTATTTATTTAACATCGTTAATGTTAAATTAAAATAGTTTTGACTTTGCAAGGAATGCGAACAAAATAAAAGCAGCGCTGTTATATGAAAATATAAAAGCAGCATGTATAAAGAGGATTCATTTTAAGGATAATTTTAATTTGATGCTCTATTAATATTTATTTAAGTTATGTTTTATTGGTGCAAAATATTCTGTAGACATTTTACACTTTTTTATATTTCATATGAAATAGTTTAAAATGCTTTCTATATTTTTAAAGGATTATTTTGTATAGTAATGAAAAAGAGGTTTATGAACTGAACAATACTTCCTATATATCCAGCATCTCAGTATTCCCATACCCTATCGCTACATCTATGTAAAGATGCTGTAAAACTGCAACTGCACTAGATACCAAACTATCTTATATAGTTAAAACAACAAAATACCAAACAATCCAAACTATTACCTAAATCTACCTAATTAATTATCTAAAAATAGTTTACTACCTCATAATTTTGATAGCTATCAACTTTTATAACTGTCTGAACTACTAGACGTCAAATTGTCTCAAAATATCATGATAAACTAACCAACACGTTTAAATTAGAGGCCATGCGATTTATTCACCAAGCTTCTTTGCCTACAGGAATATGTATTACGTATCTGAACAAATTTGAATCCCCACACGCAGCTCTGTATTGATGAAAACATGCTTTGAAACTGAAACTTCCACAGGTACCAAAACTGAGTTATCCACTCAAAACAACTCATTTATAACACACCATCGTCTCATCTTTTATACATGTTTCGCTTTTATGATGCCTCCCACAAATTCCTCCACAAAATAATGGCAAAAGAGTTCCACTTTTTATCCGCGGATAAATCTTGTCGACAAGACGCCAGGAAAAATAACAATGATGTATGAGAACGACTGTCAAAACCAATTTCCATCATCATTTTTGGTGCAAAAAGCATTCTTATCAATGTTTGTTCAGTTTGTGTCAGGAAAAATTTTGTTCACGAATGCATTAATCGATAAAATCTTTAGTGAAATAAAACTCGGGTCTGATTTTGGCCCAGGCTTTAAAACTAACGATAAAGTTTAGCAATGCAAATGAGCTACTAATGGATCTTTCTATTTAAGTATCCCGCTGGATAAACACACAGGGCCGCGAGGAACAACTCAAAGATAAACTTTCCTCCTCCTTTGGAAGGGTAAATATTGCCCAATAGAAACTTCGCACGCATTTCACATATATTTAATGACAGCGCACAAGATCAAGAAGTCGGGGCAGATTGAAAAAGAAGTATTTCATGAATATATAACCTCCTTGGTGGAAGTGGCTAATGCATTTGTCGTTAGGAAAATAATTTTGAAACGTGGCACAGAAAAAAGAAATTAATATTCGAGGCTTTCTGAAATATTTTTCGGGTTAAAGAAAAAAAGTGCTTATTTAACATCGTTAAGGTTAAAATTGCAATATTTTAGACTTTGGAAGGAATGCGCACAAAACGATAGCAGTGCTCTTAAGTATGTGAACGTATAAAAAGCAATACGTATAATGAGTATTCATTTTAAGGACAATTTTAACTTGATGCTCTATTAATATTTATTTCATTTACGCTTTACTGATTGCAAAAATATTCTATAAACAAATTAAACTGTTTTATATTTCATATGAAAACTTTAAACGCTTTCTATAATATCTATAGTTTTATTTTGTATACTAATTAAAGAGAGGTATGGAGACTGTACGCTACTACTTATATCCACCAGCTTAATATTCCCATACTCCAGCACTATATCTATGTAGAGATGCTGTAAACTGCAACTGCATTAGATACCATACTATCTTATATAATTTATACAACTAAATACCAAACAATCGTAACTACTACCTAAACCTGCCTAACTATATATCTAAAAACAGTGTACTGCATCATAATTTTAATAGCTATAAACTTTTATAACTATGTGAACTACTAGACGTCATATTGTCTCAAAACAACATGATAAACAGAAACGAACACCCTGAAATTGGAAGGCCAAGCGATCTATTCACCAAGCTTCTTTGCCTGCAGTAATATGTATTAAGAGTTTTAAAAATCTTGATTCCCCACACAGCAGTTCTGTATTGATGTAAACATGCTTTGAAACTGAAACTTTCAAAGATACCAAAAAAACTGAATTATCCACCCAAAACAATTCATTTATATCACACCATCGTCTCATCTCTTATAGATGTCTCGCTTTTATCAAGCCTTGCTGAAATTCTTTTACGAGATAACGGCAAATAGTTCCACTTTTATCCGCGGATGAATCTTGTCGACAAGGCGGCCAGGAAATAACAATGATGTATGAGAACGACTGTCAAAACCACTTCCATCATTATTTTTCGGCAAAAGCATTGTTATCGCTGTTTGTTCAGTTTGTGTCAGGGAAAATTTTGTTCACGAATGCACTAATCGATAAAATCTTTTCGGAATAAAACTCGGTTCTGATTTTGGCCCAAGCTTTAAAACTAACGACGATAAAAGTTTAGCAATGCAAATGAGCTACAAATGGATCTGCTCTTTAAATACTCCTCGCTGGATAAATACACACAGGGTCGAAATAAATAGGCCCAACAGAAACTTTCGCAATGTATTTATATGTATTTAATGACCTTGCACAGGATCAAGAAGTCGGGGCAAATTGAAAAAGAAGTATTTTTTGAATATATAAACCGCCTCGTGCGGCTCTGGTTGGAAGTGGCTAATGCATTTGTCGTTAGAAAGATACTTCTTTTGAAACGATGCACAACAAAAAATTAATATTGAGGCATGTGTGGAAATTTGTTTCGGGGGGTGAAATGAACGATAAAGCATCTACTTAACGTCGTTAAGGTTAAATTGCTATATTTTAGGCACTGGTAATAAGGCGAGCAATAGTCCTCGCTGTTATAT
>BPLR01007473.1:0-94346 GCA_021605095.1 Caerostris extrusa
TTCACGCAAGCTTCCTAAATCTATACGACAGTTTGTCTTCATTTATGAGACAAGATATCATAAGCATTCAAACTGTAACGCCCATTCGAGAAAAATTGTGTTTGAAAGATTTTCATCAGCAAAGAATGCTGTTAATTTATATAATACTTTAATTTAGTTTTTTACTAATTGTATTAAACTATATACTCTTTTACCTGTTAATTAATAAAAAAACCTTTTATTTCTAAGACACAGTATAAGTATTTTTCATTTAACAAAAATATTTCTTACAGTATTAATTTAGAATTCTAAGTTTGGTAGACAGTAATCAGTTGCTGGTCATGAAGAAATCATTTGTGATTAATGAAATTTGGTAAAGTTTTTAGAAGAAACAGAAAAATTTGTAAACATAACAAGAAAGTGTCACCCGATTCGTCAAGACATGAAAATGAATCGTTTTAATTCGTTAATGAATAAAGAAACACAAAATTTCGACAGAACAGCAATGGATCAAAACTCTCCTGGTGACTGTCTTTTTAGGCATGTATAAGTGGATCTTCAATTTATTTCTTTTCTTTGGAATAGAAGTTTCTGATATTTCCGCCAACAAATACAGATCCCAATCGTATATTAAACAGGAAGGATTTATTCCATATTATATATATTTTTGATATATTTCATTTGTATTATTATATTCATTAGATGTTCAGTTGCAGTTTTTTGTTGATATATTCAGAAGTAACAATAAAGGAATACACTCAGGTATGTATGATATCTATGATAGTACTACTTTTGTACTGACTTACAAAAGACGAAAAAAATGTTGTCGATGAGGAAAAATATTAGCAAAATATTTAAAATTTTACCGTTGTAAAATAAAATGCAAGAAGTATTCATTCATTGCATATTTCGCTTTTGTTGAAATATTCTTTCATTTGACACCACATATTTTTAACTAAAGGCACTACAATACAAATTGACAATGAACAATTTTTTACTTATTTTTGCTGTAGTTCAACTTGAACTTCCTATAGCCCATTGCCTTTTGGCGTTACAAATTATAGTTGTTTTATTCGATTTTATTTTCGTTAACATCTTTTGCCTTTTTTGTTGTTTATTACAGTGTGACTTGCACCCTCATAAAAATCTTTTCAACCATCTACTTGAACAACTTAATAACGATAATTCTTTTGAAGAAAGAGAAAAAGTGTTTAATGCTTATGAAAGCTTATCAAAAACAATGCGAAAAATGGATGAATCTTTCTCGTTTCCAATCTTCATTGCAACTCTCTTGAACTTATTTGGTTTGTTTTGGGCTGGCTACTGGATGGCCCTCCACCCTAAGCTGAGTGTGGAATTTTTTTTTACACGTTATGTCCTGTCATTTACCATTTATCACATCACTTGCTGCTAATGATCACTGCATCAATGACAAATGAAAAAGCGGCCGAAGCCAAGTTAATGATACAATGTCTGTTACCGCATTGGCATCTTGAAACACGAATGAAAATCAAATACAAGAAGAACATTTCGTTGGAAAGTAATCTCACATTATGGAAGATTTATGTTTTGATAGATCAGTCATAATCACCAGTTTTGCCTGTTTACTAACATATGGGATTTTACTAAGCAATTTGGGTTCAGATTAGTAAACACCAGAAAATAATAAAATGAATTGAAAAAAAAAATTAATATTATCAGATTATCTTGTTAAAGATTACTTAGCCTTAGAAGCTTATTTTCCCTTTAAACTACAATTCGTAAATTGCAAAAGAAATCATTTGAGAACTGGATTGAAATGTATTCTTGTTAATCTTAAGAATTTAATATAACGACCAATGTGATAAATTTAATTTTGATTCTTTGTGATTTGTAAAATTTAATAGTGCAGTATATTTCTTTGTGATGCATTTTCCTATCAGACACATCTGCTTTCTTAGATAAATGAAAATGAACAAAATATCATGATGATGCCATAAATGTACCACAGTAATCTAAATTGATCAGAATAAAATAAGTCATTAAATGACAAGATAATTTCAACTATTTTCAAACATTATGAACATTAAATCCATCCTATATTATAGATCAATATGATAAATGAAAGCCTTAAATCTTTAAGAAAAATTCGAATTTCATAGTACTTTTCAGTAAGTTGGTAATACTGTTTCGTAATATAAGGATTGTCCTTCAGGTCGCAAAGACTATTGTAGAGATTGATAATGAAGAAAAGAATAGTGTTTTATTAAACGAATTTTGACAAGTCACAAACACTATTGAAGTTATTATTTAAATAAAAGTGCTGTAGGAAGAGGCACGATTGTCACACCTGTTGCAACTCTTTAAAGTATTGCTACACTATTGAAACGCTAAAAGGAAGAAAATCTTACAATGACTGTAGGTTAAAGAGCAATAAATGTGGATTACTAATGCATGAGTACAAAAAGTGATGCAGGACTTATTTCTTAAGAATCAAGAGAATTTTATTTGTAAAATATTTAAGCACTTTGTAATCTTTACAGAGTCAAAACAGTTACAACTAATTTTTAGCCTATTGTAACGGAGATTATGTAATTCATTATGCACATAATATATGCTAAATAAATTGTTTACTTTAATGTTTTTAAGTTTTTTTTTATAGCAACCTTTCCTTAATACTTTTAGATATTCCTGGCATTATTACAGCAAACTGCAGCTGTTTAATTTTGAATAAGTAAACCATGGCTAATTTGTGTGTTTGCTTTGCTTCTTTTACAGCCCGATTCTTCATATGTCAATCTTACTAAAATTTGTAATGATAATTTTTGGATTTTTGTTTAGATTTTGGTTAGGATTGAACAGAAAATTTTTCCATTTTTAATTTAGTTAAACTACAAAATTTAATAGAAAAATTATTTTATTTTATGTTTTATATCACATTTTCAAAAAACATATCATATTATTTGTCAATAATTTATTAGCTTGTATGCATTATATCTATATATGCAACTTTTTTTATTTAATTTATATTTATTTTTATTATTTTTTTATCTCATCGATCTTTACTAAAATCCTGTTCTATTTTAAAAATTACCCTAAAGAGCAGTTTTTTTTTTTTTTGCAAAATAATGTATTCATATACATAAACAAAAAATAATATTTTTAATGCTATTTGTTAAAAATTATTTGAAGAAATAAAAAAATTGAAATTGAAAAAAGAAATTTTGCATGACAACTGCTCCTGTAAGAAATAAAAGTTAAAAACAAAATGATGAAAAGAAATAAGATAGTTTAATAATTACTCAGTATTATAATTATAATAACTAGTATAAGCTTTATTAAAATTTAATATATTACTTTTACTCAGAAAATGAAAATAAATGAGAAGAATATAGAATAAAAAAAAAAAATTAAATCGAATCGGCAAATATACTGATTACAGATAAAATTTAGAATTTAATGTAAAACTAAAACACTAACAAAGAAAGAAAAGTATCAATAATCAATAAAGACAATAAATTATGTTCATCAGCTAAAAAAAAAAATTGTTCAAAATTGTAAGGAAAAAACATATTAAATATAAAAAAATATAAAACTATAGAATTTTTAAACAATTTTACAAAAAAATTATTAATAGAGATTTAATAAAAACAGCAAGTGAAAGAAAGTTAAATATTCCAAATAAGAATAGCGTAGAAAATAAATAAAAAGAAAGAAACCAATTAATAAGATACATACAATATTTAAAGACAGATAATTATAGGTACGGGAAGGACTAAACATCGAAGCCGAAAACTTGATACTCAACTATACGCAGTGTACCAAAATATACTTCCTTTCCGGGTGAGAGTCTCCAGTGAAACTGACCATTTTACATGAACGCCACATGAGTGCTCTTTGATAGTGTGTGAGATGAAGCATGGTTGCAGCCCCTATTTTTATTGTTAAATAGAATATAATAAAATAATTCCGAACAATTTATTTCTAGATGAATGAATATATGATAAGAATATATTATATATGATATAGAATGAATATATGATAAATAATCCAAATATCAAAAAAAATAAGTAATATAGGTATTCCAACACCAACCTTCAAAGACCCAAGCATTTCCACATACTGTAACTAATTACATAGCATTAACTCAACAAAGAAATATTTCATGCTAGAACTCGACATAACTCAAGAACTTCTATAAGTTCTTTCTGAAAGAGCTTTCTGTACAAATGAAAAGTGTTTAACAGTCCATGCGAAGGAAATGGATTCCATTTCTAAACGGAAAAAGAAATCATTAATCATTTGCAATCCGGTTCAAACTCTTTTCCAGTCATTATGTAAGACTTTCAAGAAATTTTCTTCAGACTGATTTAAAAAGTCCCGACGGCATGAATACCAAAATCTGGAAAACCAGAAAACTGTCAAATCCATTTCCAATGAAAGTGCGGGTAACCATGAAATATGAGCTTCGACTTAGGCCTGCGTCACAAAATTTAACCAATCACGTTTTATAATCCCAATTCTGTGATAGCTGCCTTCAGCCCCAGAAAATATTTATATATATATTTAAAGCATTATAGTAGAAACCAATTATTTCTGCTAATTATAACTGAATTATTCACCAATAAAGTAGAAGATTAATGGAAGTAACGAGTACGCGGAATTTTTTTTTCTACATTAAACGTCTTCTATAAAGTCTTATATTTGAGGGGAAAGGCCAGTCAAACGTCAATAATTTTTGATTTTTCGATAAATTGCCTCATAGAAAGATATCTTCGTATGAAATTCTCTACAAAAATATTTTCATCTAGAACAGGGGTCTGCAAACTACGGCCCGCGGGCCAATCTGGCCCGCCAGTGTCATCAATCCAGCCCGCGAACAGCTTATTGTTTCTTTAATAAGTTGGATAAAAAACACAGAATGATAATAACTCGGTTTTATTGACTTGCTAGGTAAAGCTTAATGACAAGCATAATACACAGAAAATTTAACTTAAGCATAACAACAAACAAATATGAAATTTTGTTCTTTGGAATTTTTGTTTTTCAACTACAAATTGAAATCAATCCCACTAACATTATAAACAAGTGAACATCCCGCGGTTACCCTCGGTAGTTATGTTGGGGTAAAGAGTATCGCATATGTATATCGATGTTTGGAATGTTTATATACTGAAACAAACATATGATTTTTATCCTGAAAATCCCTCAGGAACGGAAAAGAAAAATTAACGCGAATGAAATCGCGGGGTATCCACATTACAAAAAAATACTCATGAGATTTATGTAATTGTGATTTTCCATTGACAATAGTTTTAGTTAGCAAGCGTAGGCTCGCTCAGAGCGCGTAGTCGGCGACTGGTCTAGAAATTATAGATAATGGCAGAAAAATTAAAACGGTTTTTGGCCCTTTGTGCTTACTGAAGTAAACAGTATGGCCCTAAGGCTGAAAAGTTTGAAGACCCCTGGTCTGGAATATTGCTAGTTAGGTAGAATTTTCAAATAATTGGAAATCCGGCATTATGGAAACCGATTTATTATTTAACACTTCCTGTCTCAGTAAATTATGAATAATGTTGAATTATTAATTATTAATTAAATTGACTTTCTCTTCAAGATTTTTACTTAAAAACAGATATTATATGCATTTTCATTTTTTTTTCGAGATAATTCAAAATTGGATACCGGTAAAAGTTTTCCATCAAGAGCAATGTGAATCTTCAGCAATATTTTGGTTAAAATTCAAATATGTATAGAAATGTGTATTTAAATTTGCTAGAAAGTGCTTTCACGATTTAGATCAAAAGAAATAAGATTATCTATCTAAAAACAACCGTTAGAAAAAAAAATAAATAAAGACATTAGGAAATTGAATTACACTTTCAAAATCCCAAAGGATTTGCTTGCATTTGCTACGGGGAAAAGGCACACCTGCAAAATCAAAATCGAATAGAACGAAACTGACAGCTCTGTATTTTACAAATCCAGTATGTTAGAAAAGGACGAAAAAAAAACGTTTCTATTAAGGTGATTTTTTTTCCAGAAAATTCAATTCCCAGGCGTGAGAACGGAAATAAAATTTAAAATCAATATATACCCTTCATATCTGACACCCAACGTACAAAAGCAACGTCATAACCGATTTTTCGTCAAAAAATAAAAATAGATAAATAAATAAATAAAAATCGAAGATCAAGTAGAATGGAAAAAGAAATTCAGAAACACTGCCCTGCTTTCTTTTAACAAGGCTCGTGACTTCACACCTGCTGATAATAGTGTGATTCTTGATGGATTTCGTTACTCCGGGATAAACAAAATCAATAAGAGGTTGCAAAATAAAAGGAACACAGTAGTTCTCGCGTAGGAATTCCACGAAACACATGAGTTGATATGACAGAATAGAGAATGCTTTTTATTGAAAGAAAAATAAGTGTTTTGGTGTATACAGTTTGAGACATTCTTTTTGAAAGTAAAAAAAAAAAAATTGATTGGTAAGTTTCCTATTCTTTAAGTAACATGTCGCGAGCATGTTGCAGCTTTTATGAAGTGTGTCGTTTGAAGAACGATGCATTAAAATATGAAGCTGCAGTGTCGACATATATTCCAGATTAAAATTTGTGATATAAGTTATATTTTTGTTTTATTTTAATTGTTAAATTTTGATTTTTTTTTCTAAATATTTCAGAATTGCATTAATTTGTAAAAGAAGAAAAAAAAATTCTGCATGTGCATTTGTTGTTTGTAACTGGCGACAACAACATTTTCGGACAAACTTGAAGCGTGAAATTGAATAGATAATGAAACACTAAATCGGTTATCCGTTCTGAGTTGCATATCAAAGAGAACCAAGCTTAACTCAACAGCTGCTCTTAGTGTTAGGATTTTCTGGATTCAATGTCTAAGAATTAGGATACCCCTTTTCAGTCTCTTCTTGTGAAAAGAAAAGTGTCACAATGAACGCTCACACTAAACATCAATTTTTGGTACTTACGTATTAACGATACCTTGGCGACAGTTGCGCCAATAAAGAGCACACACACGCCAACAGCAGCTACAGATTTGGCAGTTTTTAAGTGGCGCCAATCTACACTTAAAATTTTGTTCCAAATAATAAAATATATAAAACACTTCATTTAAAATCAAAACGCTGTCAAAAAATTTTTGTTCCAAATAATAAAATATATAAAACACTTCATTTAAAATGAAAACGCTTTCAAAATTCGAAGCATTTTCATCAATTTCCACAATGCAATCTGGTCCACCTACCTTCTTTTTTGGTTTATTCTCCATAATTCAAGCATGTAATTGTTCTAATCTATAGCAGTTTTATCCTATAAATCAAGTTGTTTTTCACAAAATTTAATCGACGTCAACTCCTCGCACCAGCAGTATATGAATCTCAAAGCTGTACAAAATGGAATTCTGCTTCCCTCAAACCAGTTGTCTTTTCTAAGTACCACACGATAAGCACACTGTTTGAAATTGCATTTCCAAAACTTACGTTTGCCAAAATAAAGTTTCATGTCATGGGAATTGGGACATTTTCGTTGTTTTGGTAAAATATTTCGCTCCTGAAAAATAAAATTGCATCTTGTTCTGTTTCTGGAAAATCCCAAATACGCATCTTCGTAGCACTACAAATGGCATCAAAACTCAGCAAATCTGCAGCTGTTAGATTGGCGCCACTTAAAAACCACCAAGTCTATCACCAAGGTATCGTTAATACGTAAGTACACAATTTTTTTTTAAATGCCACATACAGATTAGCAGTTATACCGTTTCCAATAGTTTTCATCAATATAATTAAAGCCACTTAGTGCAGACAGACGTCTAAATGTTCGGCTGTTATAGATAGACGACAGTCAAAAAGTGCACAAACCCAGGAAACGACAATGCTTGTACAGAAGGGATCTCAAATTTTCTTTATTTCAATTTGTATTTTTAAAAATTTTTCTTATAAAAATGAAATTTATGTTATATTATGTTTCAGGGATTTATTTTATGGTCACGTTGCAGTAAATGTATGCGTCCAGCGACCTAACAAATCTGCACGTACATGATTTATATGTAAATACATTGAATTTTTAGAAATTATTTTGGACCGAAAAAATATACTGCTCTGAATTTAAAAAAAAAAAAGATTATAGACATTAGATATTCTTTGTTTTGAAAACGTTTGAAACTTTTTGCAAACTCGTTTTAAAACATTTGAACAATTTTAAAAATTAATTTCTTTTATTCATAATTCAAAGTTCTCGTCAGAGAATTTTCACCTATTAAATAACACAGAAAGTAGAACTGTTGCTCCTAGATGGCCAAATAATATTTTGGTCACACCTCAAAAGCAAATTAAACAAATATTCTCTATTTATAGACGCATCAGCAACAAATAGAAAAAAAGGCAAAACAGATCCTTCTGATAGTAGTAGCGAGTTTTATCTAAGAAAGACTTTCTGCATGAAACACTCAACAAGGTTCATTTTATTGATTGAGATATTACGTGATATTTTGAAAATTCGAGAACAAAGCAAAGTGGATATATAATTTAACATGAAATGATGTCAATAACATTTTATCAACAAAATTTATGAATAGAAGACATTTTGAAAGAAACAAAATATTTATTAACGAGAAGTGTATGTGTTAAGTATGTGGAGTGTTTAGTATTATTGCTGGGTTTATATTAAAAATATATAAATATGTGAATCTTCTATACTTAAATCAGTTAATTGAAATATTTCTTCTATAGTAAGTTGACTTAATTATTATGGGATCAGAAGCAAAACTAAAGAAATTTTTAATTTTTAATACAAGGTTGTATACTGATCATGAGGCCCGCCGCATTATATGTCAATTTTATAGTTAAAATCGCAAGAAATTTTTAAGGATGCTCATCAATGATCAAGGCATTGAAACTACTCCAGTCATATTTTTTATTTTATATATAATATATATATATATATTATTCAATTTCTATTGTATTAAAAAATAAGAGATTAGAACCTTTGTCAGGATCGTTTTAACCTGGATGCAGGGAATGCTATCTACATTATTTATTAATTTTGTGATACATTATTAAATGAACAAGAATATTATGAGAAGTTTGTATGAAATAAAATACAGAGCATAAATCACTATCAATTTATATTTAAAATACAGTCCACCAAAGTCCATAAAATATCAGTAAATTTTCCTCATATATTTTACATGAAATTTTGTATAGGCTTCAAGCCTTAAATAAATCGTATACTGCACAATACCAATACAGTTCTCATCAATATCAATATTTAGTGTTGTCCGATAAATAAATTATGTCGATATGTTTCGTCATGGTCAGAAATTATTCTTCATTATGCGACTAGTGGCCTGATGGTCAATTGGTTAGGGCTCTGGTCTTTGGTACCACAGGGTTCACGTTCGAATTTTGGTGGTGACATGGATGTTTCTTAGGACTTCGGAATCCACATTAAACTTGTAGGACTGGTCTAATTAGTCTAAAGTGTGTAAAAAATTACCTTAGTGCGTCAAACCAATAATGATGCGATTTAAATTTATTTAGGAGATGAAAATGCAAAAGCAATCAAAAGATACCGACAAAAAAAAAAAATAGATCCTTCAATTAAAAACAACAAAACTTAAGTGTTCGCCATGTACATTTTATTATTCATAATTTTTTTTAAATATTAAATATTATTGTGTAAAATTGATGTCTAAAAATATTGCACACAAAAAAATGTATATAATTTCACTCTGAGTGATCAAAAAAAACATACATTTGTACATTATTTTTTAAGTCAGACGTTGAAATTGATCGTCCTGGATTTTAGCAAATGACTTGGATATGAAATTATATAAATATCTGGTCTTTTTAATCCAACAATGCTAAAAGTATACTCCATTATTCAAGGAAATTTTTATGGTTTTTGAAAATAAAAGTTTACTTTTCTCTGCGCATAAATGTTTTTGACAAAATATTGTATTTCAATATAATAAAGCATTTTTATGGAATAAAAAGCACACTGCAAATTATTTTATAGATTTTAAAAAATGAATTATTTTAAAAGGAATTTTGAAAAATGAAGTAAAGTTTTGAACGTTTTTAAGAACAATCACTAAAGTTTAAAGTTAAAATCATCATGATTTATCAAGAAGAAACAATCAAAGATTCAGTAATTGGTCTTTGAACTCTCAAAAACTAGATCCGTAAATTGATCTGCGTGCTTATTTTCTAAGCATGGTTGTTTAAAAAAAAGAAATCAAATCATAATAATTATAGTAATTGTTATTACAAAATTGTTGTATTATTGCGAATGATAACAGAATAATAACTTTAATATTAATGAAAAATTGATCTGAAGTTAAAATTACACATGGATCCCTTTAAAACGCTTTGCCCGAGATTGAATTATGACACTGAACAATTTTTTTTTAGGTCAAGTTGGTATTTTGTTATGTAGTTAATGCATGTATCAGTAATAAAAAATTATGAAAATTGGATCTTTAAATACAATTTTAGTTGTTAAAATACACATAAATTTCTTTAAACAGCATTGCTAGGATTGAAGGATGGCTCTGTGTTGTTTTTTCATACAGGCCAAATTGGTATTTCGTGTAGTTAATGCATGTATGACTTAACTAAAATTATGATAAAGGGATCTTTAAGTTTATCTTAGTTGATAGCTGAACAAACCTTTCAGTAATGAACAGCAAAAAAAAAAAAAAGACAGCATATCTAAATAATCCATATTTTATTTCAAAGAAAAAAAAACCAGTAATACGTTCTTCATCTTTTACAAAAAAGGTTCATTTATTTATGAGCTGCCATTTCTTTTCGGTTAAGTAATGAATTCAGTTCCTAAATTCCTTTTCCCCCAAATCTGCTTCAGTTTTCCTTTTCTCAATGCCAGAAATCGAACAAAGGAAAAAAAAAACTTTCTGCTCAACTTAATGTCCTGGAATGACAAAAGATATTGGAAATCAATGAATTCGAAGAAAATGGCTAAAGGACCATCAACCCAAAAGTCTCAAATTGTTCTTTCGCATTTCGCCATTCCTGAATTTAAAACGGAAGAGGAGGTAAAAATGAGTCAAAAAGGCCTTCTTTTTGTCTTTGGAAAGAGACAGTGGAGGATCTTCTTTTCGCGTTAAAAAAGAAATGAATTTATTTTCGGCAATTAATTAAAAGCTCTTCTTCTTTTATTTTTAGAAGTCTTACTTCAGGAAGTTTGTTTTGGAGGGAAGCTAATTTTTGCTTAATTAATTGAAAAAGTTTTGAGTGGAAGTTTTGAGAACTAGTTACCTGGATTGTTTAATTTTTTATTTTAATTTTGTTTAAGCCCGTTATTTGATTATAAAGTTGGTATTTATATCGCTTTATTAAAGGAAAATCATTCTAATCGGAGTTTTAATGGCACGGGATTATATTTACAGTTTCGTAGATTGCTTTATGTTCTATTGTTATAAAAAAAACTTTCCAATGATACGCTGAAACTTTTTATATAAAAAGAGGCTTTTTATTGTTTCAATTGACAATAGTATACAATAGCAATATACAAATTGAATGAAAATATGAATTAAAAAGACTGTTGATTGTTTATTGCAATTATAAATTAGAATAAAAATGATTAATTACAATATAATTATTTATTGCAATTTTTCAAAGCACTTATTCTGGTGGATTATAGATCTGTCATTGAAGCAATCGCTTTACATTGACTGTTTGAGTCTGCAATTTTAACAAAAATTTAACAATAAACATAAAATTCCTTAATGAAATGGTAAATGCATCACTTTCCAGTGGATTCCATCACATGTTGAAATTGATAGAAAATCTTCCCTTCCGTTTCTATTAAAAAAGAAGGAACATAAGAAATTGTCGGACAGTGTTCTATTCTTCTTCACTCATTTAGAAGAATTATAAAGGGCAAAATTAAATCATTGTATATTAGTGAATTATTATCTAACACCAATGGGAAAATTCTGAGAGACAATCAAGAATGAATGGAAAAATTCTTAAAGAAGCTGTAGCTAATTTTAGATTAAGAACTGGACAAGACTGTCTGACCGAACATCTGGCCCAAATAAGGATTGTGAACTCTGATATATATGTGTTTTGTGTAAGACAGAGAAAATGAATAAGGTCCATCTACTTGTTGGGACTGGTCTCTCACTTACAACAGAATGGTGATTTGTGTACTCTTTACTGAAGGGCCAAAGAAAACTTGCCATTTTATTATGGTGCTTCTTGCATTTAAATTTTTATCCTTCTAAGATTTAACTAGTTTTTGCTTTTAAATGTTTTTAAAACTCTTTTGGTCGTTTTTTGTTGAGAATGTCTGGTGCTTTCCTTTGTAATTTTGATTTGTTTATATGTTTTTTTGTTCTACGGTAAGTGGCTAAATTTGTAGGGATTGATTTCCAATAAAATCATAGGTAAAAACAACATGTTATAAAAAGAAATTGATAATCTGTTATAATGAATTTTTTAAAATACCAAAATGATCGGAAAAAAAAAATCAGTAGTTAGTTATATAACATATATAAAGTTATTTTCGTTTTTTTTATTATTAATTGTTTGTAAGGAGTGATTATATGTGTAAAGCCTAACTTTAAAATAATTGTGATTCAAAAAAACTTCTTTAAAATGAGAAAAAATTAAAAATTAATTCAAAAAAATTGTGATTATTATAAAAATCAAAATTTTGTTACAATATTGATGTGTGTAATAATGCTCTTCTAAAACATAGATGTTTTAATGGTAGATTTTTCTTTTTTGCAATTTTGCTGAATCCAGAGTTTATTTTGCGTCGACCGTTTTTAGCAACATTTCTTGTATTAATATCTATTACGATTTTACTGCAGTTAAAAATCACTGGTGATGCTTGGTAGTATTATGTGTGTATATATATATAATACTACCAAGGTAGGTATTGCATATAGTAGTATAGTAGTGGTAGTATTATATATATTTATATATATATTCTCTCTAATGCAGCTGGCAAACACAGACAGCTTGGTCTTTGGATGCCTTAAGGCAAGTACTGCAGAGACGTACTCACTTTGCATTACCCAGGGGCTCGTGTAACTTGAAGATAAGCCATGGACGCGGAGTAACAATGCCCCCGCAACGCTCTACGATGCTATTAGGACCAGGACCTACTTTTAAAGTGCATTCCGAACCACTACAAACAACCATGGCACCGCCGGGACTCGAACCAGAAACCTGTAGTACCGAGCGCCAGAGCGCTAGCCACTTAGCCATTCAAGCCCCCTTAATTATATATATATATTTATAAAATTGATTTTGTCTTTTACTAATACATCTATTATTACAGTTGGCCTAAATATTTTTCAGAATTTCTGGGTAATTTCTTGAATATTTTTCTAAATAATGAAATATTTTTACTGAAATGTTTCTTAAAATAATCGAATTTTTGAACACTATATTACAATATACAAATTCCAACACTTTTTAGTGTCTTGGATTTGTCAGCCTACAATATTCCTTAATTTCACATAGGAGAAAGTTTTTCAGGAAATTCGAATTTTTAATGGAAATAAAGAATTATTTATAATACAAAATGTTGCGTTGTCATTAATATTGTGACAGGACTGTCAAGGGTAAGTAGTTTCAAAGTGACAAAGTACGTTCACTCTTGTTTGATAATTAATTATTCTAGCACGACATTTATCTAACGAAGAAAAAGGGAGACATGAGACATTTCAAAGAAGTCTTTGTTAACAAATTAGTAGAAAAGCAAATTTCAATTTATAATAGGAACTTACTTAATGTAATTTCAGCTGCCATCAAAAAAAGTCCATTAACATTACTTATACCTAAAAAAATTCTATTTGATTCTGAGATCAATTTTTTTGAAGGCTTTCATTTCTTTGTAGTTTAAAATATGTTACATGAATTGATACTAATTTTCTTCACTCAATTAATACTAAATTAAACAACTCGATATTTGTTAAAATATCTTTCAAGGATTAATTATGATTTATTGAATTAGTGAAAATGTTTCTTTTATGTGAAAGAGCTTACATTTCGTGTATTATAAAAAGATACATTTGAGTAAAATCGAATCCCTTTAAATCGAGATATGCTGAATGAAACTGAAAATCATTAGACAAACAGAAACATCAAAGTATGAAGTATCAACCATAGAAAACTTTTTCGCCTCTTTATGCGTCAATATCAGCAATTTTTTTTCTTCCAATGCAGCTGGCAAATAGACCGTGATCTTCGCCATAAGGGCTGCAGCGATGTTACTCATTTTGCATTACCCAGGGGGCGCATGTAACTTGATGGTAAGCCACGGACGCGGAGTAACAATGCCCCCACAACGCTCTACGATCCTAATAGGACCGGGACCTACGGTTTAAAGTGGATTCCAAACCACTACAAACACCCATGGGCAAACCGGGATTTGAACCCGATACCTGTGATATCAGCAATTATTTTTTTCTTTCTAATGAAGCTGGCAAACACTTAGACAGCTTGGTCTTGGATGCCTTAAGGCATGCCCTGCCCAGACGTACTCACTTTGCATTACCCAGGGGGCGCGTGTAACTTGAAGATAAGCCACGGACGCGGAGTAACATTGCCCCCGCAACGCTCTACGATTATATTAGACCGGGACCTACAGTTTAAAGGGTATTCCGAACCACTACAAACATCCATGGCACTGCCGGGACTCGAACCCGAAACCTGTGGTACCGAGCGCCAGAGCGCTAGCCCCTCGGACATTCAGGCCCTTTTATATCAGCAATTGTAAAGCAGATAAAACTGAAAAATACATATATACAAAAACAGGTTGAAACATCAAAGTTGTTCTAGAAATCAAAAAAAAAACTTTGTAGCTTCATTTATAGCTTCTTCAAATACTTCATAATAAAGAAAAGGTAAATAGTTTTCAAAGAATATATATTAAAAGTATTAAAAAAGCTAGATGATTGGATCCAACAAAACAAATCAAAATACATGGGTTGAGAAACAAGTTGTTCTAGAAATCAGTGAACCGAAAAAATTGCGCTGTTGCCGTGGAGATGGGCCGTTGGTTGCTGTAAAACGGGCTTGCCAGGAGACCAGCTGTTGCTGCATAATTGTTTTAAAAAAAGAAAAGTTTAGATTTTTCTTTGAGATGTTACCATATATATCTTTGTAAATAAATGAAGATCCCATAAATGTTTGAATGAATTGATCAATACTTCTCGAACCAGTTAGAAGATTGCGGATAACAAGAAAAATTGAACTACTAAATCAAATCGATAGTTAAACACATGGCATTATAAGAACAAATGAATATTAAATAAATAAGACTTGTGTATTGTATTGTGGTATCGGCATGCTACAGTTAGCATCTCGGTGATCTTTAAATATATGTGTATGCCCACTTTAAATACAAGAATTTGCATATGAACAAAAATTTTAATTGTCATAATTTAATCATTACCATTATTGTAATTTCGCTAAATTGTTACTTCAAGATTATATAAATGACTCTAGAGAGTAATTTATTACAAAAAAAAAAATGGAAATATAAGCCTACCCCAGAGTAATTATAACTTTCTCATCTGTGTGGCAATGAGCTTGTTTTAAGGAAGAAAGGTGAATAGGAATGAACTAGGAAGAAAGAATATCTGACGAAGAATGCGAAGGTTTTTAAATAATAGAGTTTATGTTACAATCCATTAGATGTAACATGTGTGTTTTATTTGAACATAACATTTATCATGGGCCTGAATGACCGAGTGGCTAGCGCTCAGGCGCTCGGTACCACAGGTTTCGGGTTCGAGTCCCGGTGGTACCATGGATGTGTGTAGTGGTTTGGAATTCACTTTAAACCGTAGGTCCCGGTCTAATATGATCGTAGAGCGTTGCGGGGGCATTGTTACACCGCGTCCGTGGCTTATCTTCCAGTTACACGCGCCCCCGGGTAATGCAAAGTGAGTAACGTCTGTGCAGCGCTTGCCTTAAGGCCTCCAAGACGTCCATGTCTGTTTGCCAGCTGCATTGGAAAAAAAAATCATTATCATTAATTATTTTTAATATTCATCCTCTATACAATGTATCGATATATTGATGCATTGATTAACTTCAACTTTTAATATTTTTTTTGCACATTAATAGGCTGAATACTTAATTATGAATTTAAAATGCCATTTATTCATTAACGGCTGCTATAGAATGAAAAACTCTTGGATGCAGGATGGAAAATAGTAATGAGGCATTAAATTAAAAATAATAAATAATAAACATGTATACATAAAAATAATATATACATATTAATAAATGTAAATAAAAAATTATATACTGAAATTTCAGAAACTATAACAGCAGGAGTAAAAAAAAATTAACTCAAGTCCATCAACAGTGATCAATAAGACAATACTTATATTTTTATTTTTATTAACTATAATGAATTATTGGGAAAAAAAGAAGCAAATTTTAGAAACAAAAATTTGCATTTGGAAGGCCTCTTTCGAGGCAAAAATAGATTCGTTATTTACTTGACTTCTAAAATACTTCTCACCCCCTCCAAAAAAAAAAAGACGATAAATTTACTTCAGTTCATGTAAGACTTGGATTATATGTTAGTTTCAGTCGGAAAGTTCAAATTTAAATATATCCATACTTTACTAAATTTATACCAAATGAGTGAAAGAATGTAACTAAAAGACAAAAAAAAAAAAAAAAAAAAAAAACTTTTTTTCGGAAGATTGGGCAAAAAAGAATTTTTTTTTTTTGTAGATGGGATTTACTGAAGAAATAAGCTAAAATGAATCCTTTGGTTTATTACGTACGATAAGAAAGATTTTTTTTCCCCTGTCTTTTTTTCCCTAGTACTGCGGCAGTTAATGTAATTGCAATGTGTCGTTGAGGGAAAAAGTTAGGGATAAAGTGGAAAAATTTTCTTCGCTCCACATTAGCATTATGCAAATACAGTTCTGGTAGTGTACATGATTTTTTCTACTGTATGTACAGAGTTTTTACTTAACAAGTCATATTAAAGACTGGAATGAAAAAAAATTAAAAAAAAAAAAAGCATGTTTAAGATTTATTGAACGAATTGAATTTATTGATTTATTTTAAGATTTAATGCTTGAGAAATTTGAGTTATGAGATGATTTAATGTATTTATTGTCGAGATGAGAAAATTTTTACTAAATTAATAAGATACGATAGGGCTATCGTAATATGCACTGAATATTCTTAGTTCGACGTTTTTTTTTTTTAAATATTTAATTTTGTTTCAACGTTTTTTTAAAGATTATCATTCTTAATTTATTTTATTATACTGTTAAAATAATAACTGCAATTTAAATAATAATAGTTTTAGACTATAAGAAAGGTTTTAATATTAATTAAAACCTTTCTTATTATTATATTAAATATATATTAACCATATTATTTTTTTAATATTTGATTTTTTTTTTTTTTTAGTCATCTGCCATTCTCAATAAAATGAGTTTGAATACACAATAAATATCAAATTATTCGTGAATTAATTTAAATTGATGTTAATAATAACTTATTTATTATTAACATCAATTTATTTAATTTGATATTTATTTGTGTTATTCAAACGAAGTTATTCTTATTGAGAATGGCAGATGACTAACAGATTCAGTATCATCTAGAATACAATAACAGGGCATGATAACTAACATTCCACATTAAGCACCACAATTTAGAATAAACAACAAAAGGAAATACCCCTTTATATGAATATTTATACTTTAATAATAATCTTTACTTACTTTATAAATTAATAATAAAAATAAACTTAATAATATTAAACTTTTAATTTACATAATACCATTTTTATATGAATGAAATATTTATATTATCTGCACAAATAAGATACACATCATGCTATAGAATTTAAAATGAGTATCATAAATGAGTATAATAAATGAATTTAAAATGAGTAGCTATATAATTGCTATAATTGCTATGAGTATTTAAGTTCATATAGCAATTTCATATAGTTAGTTAATTATTGGTAACTCATATATATATAGTTACCAATAATTTGGAAGTTTATAAATTAAATATAGATTCATCAAAAATTTCTTTCCCTATATTTTTTTGTTAATATTTGGATTGATTTATTTGGAATGCATTAAGAGATCCAGCATGTAACGGGCCCCTGATTTTGTATTGTTTTCAATATGAAACATCATAGTTTCTATTTCAATATGACGTAGATTCGCTTTACTACCTGCTGTGTTGGTTTATGGAGGACAACTATATAATCAATAAATACTTTTTTTTATGTTTAACTAACAGGTGGACTGAAAGGTTCGTAGGCTGACGCATGGATGGCTCTACTAGTATTAAATCCATATGAATTTTAGTTAGCCCTAACCTTCAAAAGACACGTGTATAAATTTGACAGCTGTTGCACTATTAGTATGTGAGT
This sequence comes from Caerostris extrusa, assembly GCA_021605095.1. Lineage (NCBI taxonomy): Eukaryota > Metazoa > Arthropoda > Arachnida > Araneae > Araneidae > Caerostris > Caerostris extrusa. Next base: position 18,387 of record BPLR01007473.1, read on the forward strand.
TATAGAATTTTTAGTGAAGTTATAGCATTTTTAGTGTTCATCACGTGCAGTCCACTCGGCTGACTGTCGATTGGACTCCGGTATGAAATGATAGAGCCATGTTTCTTCCATTGTCACATATCGAAGCAAAAATTCGGGTTTATTACGATTGAACAGCTCCAAACACTGCTTAGATCATCAATCCGTTGTTGTTTTTGGTCGATTGTGAGCTCGCGCGGCACCCACTTTGAACAGAGCTTTCGCATATCCAAATATTCATTCACGATATGTCCAACACGTTCCTTTGATATCTTTAGGGTCTCAGATAGCTCAATCAACTTCACTTTACGGTTATCAGAAATTATTTTGTGGACTTTTTTTGATTTCGTCGGTAACAGCCTCTTTGGGGCGTCCACTGCGTGCATCGTCCTCGGTGCTCATTTCGCCTGGTTTTCATTTAGCAAACCACTTCTCTACGGTTGATTTTCCTGGTGCAAAGTCCGAATAATATTTATCAAGCCAAGCCTTGGCTTCAATAGTATTTTTTTCGCCAAAAAGCAATGCTTTAATTAACACAGGAAATTCCTTTTTATCCATTTTTTCAAACTAATAAAAGTTGCTTCACTAAAAATGTTATAACTCACATACTAATAGTGCAACAGCTGTCAAATGTATACACGTGTCTGTTGAAGGTGAGGTCTAACTAAAAATCATATGGATTTAATACTAGTAGCGCCATCTATGTGTCAGCCTACGAACATGTCAGCCCAACTGTTACAAGGTGATTATAATTATAGAATCCTTCAGCTGGAACCAGTCAGCAAATTGAAACCAAATTTAGATTATGGACTATATACCAGATACTCTATTGTACAATTTTCATTTTTCAGTTTAAAATTGTATGCTGGTGTTGCTATGCAACATAAACGTAAGAAGCGATCAACACGGAATAAATATGATAAGCTCAACTTTTGAATTACCAAATCAGTTATAAGCCGGAATGAAACATATCTGGTGATTTGGGTTACGCTTTAAAATATGCACGTGTGATACAAAGCAACTCTCGATATAAAACGAGTTAAGTTTTCATTTCGGCTGCAAAGTTTAAAGTTTCGTTAATTGAACATGCGTGGTTCGTAAAGCTGTTCCACGAAATTATTGGGAATGTTATTGCTGCACTTTAGGGTTTTCACGAATAAAGAAATTGCACCATGGACCAATGTCAGCAATAGAGGCACAGTCCATAATGGAGCAATTTGAAAAAAGACCGGAAAATAAAGTGTGCAGAGAGAGTGAAACTATAATTCCGTAACTATCATTACAATAGTGCGTAAAATGTGGTAACTGCCTTGGTGTCGAGCTTACTTCTCATTATGTCTTTGATTGTTCAGCTATTGCAACCTTCATACCTTGTCTGGATCATCTCTCGGAAGATGATTTATACTCGAGCTGGCTATCATCATAACCAATACTATTTGTGAGTAGCACGATAATTGATTTTCTTTTATTCTACGACAACAACAAAAATTGAGTGTAAAGCCATCATTCTGTTGGCTATTAAGAACCTCGAAGCAGTTGCTCTTGTGCAGTCATGGTCATTTGGTACTGGTGCTGGTAGTATTTTATCTTATGTAACACGTTCCGAAATATAATGCCATTAATTACTAGCCAGTTAATATTGGAATTGTTATTTTTATAAAAAGCAGGTCATTTGTAATGGTAAATTCCCAGTACTAACCGAAATTTCTGAACTGAATTTAATTTTTTGGAGATTTCTTTAGCGTATCTGGTGTACAGTCTACTTACAAATGTTGTTGTTGCGCTGGCGATTTCAGTTACAGAATCCTCTAAATTAAATTACAACCACGCTATATACTTGCATCTATAAGAATATTAACAAAATAAAATTTCATTTTTGATCTCATTGAAAATGCTCATGCATTTATTAAATACCGGTAATGGCTTTGAAGTAATATTTAGTATTACTTCGAATGAAAATTGTTCCATTTTGTATTTTACAAAGTAATTTTCACTAAGTCATTTTGCTATACATATAAAATTAAAAAACAAAAACAAAAAAAAAAATAATAACATTTCGGTTTTTTTTTTTTTTCTTACTGGAAATATTCAATTGAAAATTTATATAAATGAACTTGCGTCTATCAATCACAAAAAAAACAATAATTATGTTTATAAATTTAATATAAAAATCTTTGTGATTTTCTTTTCTAAAAAAAAAAAAAATCTAAAAATCTTTCATATTTATTTAAGACTTTATAGAAGACGAAAAAAGATTTTGTGTACTCGTTACTTCCCTTAATCTTCTATTTTATGGTAAATAATTACAATTAGCAGCAGTAATTGTTTCTACTACAATGTTCTAAATATGTATATAAACATTTTCTGGGGCTGAAGGTAGCTATCACAGAATTAAGGATTATAAACGTGATTGGTTAAATTTTTGTGACGCAGGCTAAGTCGAAGCTCATATTTCATGGTTACCCACTTTCATTGGAATGGATTTGACAGTTTTCTGGTTTTTCCAGATTTTGGCATTCATGCCGTTATTGACTTTTTAAATCAGTCTGAAGAAAATTTCTTAAAAGTATTCCCTAATGACTGGAAAAGAATTTGAAGCGGATTGCAAATGATTAATGATTTCTTTCCGTTTAGAAATGGAATCCATTTCCTTCGCATGGACTGTTAAACAATTTTCATTTGTATAGAAGCTCTTTCAGAAAGAACTTCTATATCTCGAGTTCTAGCATGAAATATTTCTTTGCTGAGTTAATGCAATGTAATTAGTTACAGTATGTGTCAACGCTTGCTGGTTTTTGAAGGTTGGTGTTGGAATACCTATATTATTTATTTTTTGATATTTGGATTATTTATCATATATTCATTTAATTTTTCGATATTTTTCTTGGTATTTTGTAAAATTCGTTTGTGATTTATTGACATTCTTTAAAATTGCAAGGTTCTCTCGTTAGGACTGAGTTGCCAAGTTGAGATTTTTGCTCAAATATCTAAAAAGAAGAAATGGATTATTTTAGAAATAAGTTGTCTGGAATTATTTTATTGTGTTCTTTTAATTTTGAAAATATGGGCTGAAACCATGCTTCCGCCCAAATACTGTCAAGAGCGCCCCCTGTGGCGTTCAGGAAAAATGGTCAGTTGGTTTACAGGCTCTCACCTGGAGAGGAAGTATATTTCGCGTCCCTGCCCGTAGCTGCGTATCGGGTTTTCGGCTTAGAAGTTTAGTCCTTCACCGAATGAATAATTATCTGGCTTTGGATGTGTTAAATATTGTATGCCTTTAATTGTGAGGTGTTTTGGCGTGTAAAAATAATGATGTCAGTTCTCAAACCTTTGCCTCAATCTGAACCCCAGTTTACAGCCTGGTTGCCCAACCTGCATACTAAAGGACATTGTTTTGGGTAGATGAATTTTTCGTTTCCTTGATAATTTTTTTCGTTTCCTTGATAATTTTTTCGTGCCCTTGATCCCATTTTCGTTTCTTTGGCCACTTTCAATGATTCTTATTGGTTTTTTTTTTTTTTCTTTCTTTCTTTCTTTGTTAAGCTATTCTAATTTGGAATATTTGAATTTCTATCACGTGTTTTTTTTTTTTTTATTAAATGTCTATTTATACTTTCATGTAAAATTGTTTAAAATTCTATATTTTAATATTTTTAATTTAATCTGTTTTTTTTTTTTTCATGGAGATAATTTACTATTTGAATAGGATCTATGGAATTTTTTTCTTTTTGTTTAAGATTGCTGGTTTGTGTTTTGTTCTTACATTAATTTCTAATTTTATAGGTAACATGTATATCGGCTGAGCTGATTAAATTTTTATGATTTTATTTTTTGCCTTACTTATTTTTATTTTCGAGTAAAAAGTAAAATAGTAAATATTAATAATGCTAATGCGAAGGGTTATCATTAATAATTATAATACCAAGTCCGTCTTAAACTATATTACTTCTTTTCGCCATTCTGTTTTTAACTTTTTATTTATTTTTTTTTTTTTAAAAAAGCAGCTATAATAGAATTTTTTTTTTACTTCTTCAAATAACTTTTACCATTTGGTTGTTTGGTTTTATTTTATATTTTGAAAAGGATGAAAATATAGAGCAATATTTTAAACAAACATTAAAAATATATTTACAAATCCTATAGACCATTTTAACGTTTTGATTGTTCAATTTAAGCTTTCTTACAAAGTATAGTATTTTATCTTTAATTGCTTTAGTAATTTAATTACCAATTATTAAATTTTTATTTAAAAATTAGTACTTAACTTCTGCTGAAAACAACATGTAATTAGTATAATGGATATTCATTTTATTGCTTTATTCATTTTGCATTTTTTAATTTTTTTTGCCTTAATTTAAATGATGTCATAAAACATTGTGAAAAATTAAACCAAAGAAAATATTATAATGAAAAAAACAAATTTCAAATTCATTATAGATTTCAGCTCCTGTTTAATTGCAACAAATCGTAAATAACAAACGTGAAATTTAAATTATCAAGTTTCATGAACACTATTTTCCTTATAAACAAAATTCAACACATATTAAAATAGATATTTTTCGATATAACTGTTTCTTCTTTCTGTTAACTTTGAAAAAAATCTGGTTTCTTGTTGTTGTTCGGTGCATTTTAAGCAAGAAGAAGATTTTCAATTTTGTATTTTCTTCGAGCTGGAATAAGTGTTGAAATGAGACACCAAAATTTGAATGATTTTGTCATGACTTTCACAGTACAGTAGAAAATATAAATTGGATAGTTTTCGAAATTTTTTTTTAGCATGTAATCATCAAGCCTTTATACATAGCGCAACATTTTGATTGTTTATGTTTTCTAACATAGTATAGTAATTTATCTTTAATGCCTTAATAATTTAATTACCAATTAATTAATTATATTTATAAAATAATTAAGGTTAACATTTCATAAAAAAATATGTAATTAGTCTAACGGATATTCAATTTATTTTGATTTATTTCTTTTTTGCACTTTTTTTCGCACTTTTTGCACAACTTAATTAAAATGATGATATAAAAGAACATGAAAATTTAACCAAAAAATATTATCATGAAAAAAACAAATTTTAAATTCATTAAATATTTTATCGTCCGGCTTAATTGCAACAAATCTTAGAATAATTAAAAGTGAAATTTACATGAACTCCTGAAAAAAAAAATCAACTCATATTGATATTGATAATAACTGTTTCTTCTTTCTATTAACTGTGAAAAGAAATCTGGCTTGTTGTTGTTGTTCGGTGCATCTTGAACAAGAAGAAACTTTTCAATCATATATTTTCTTCGAGCTGGAATAAGTGTTGAAATGAGACACCAAAATGCGAATGATTTTGTAATGACTTTCCCAGCACAGTAGAAAAGGAGTTTTATTTTTATGCATGAAGTCTCATTCACGACTCACATACGAATGTTTTTTTCTTAGAATTCAACGAAAAGAAAGTCCTCACATTTCTTTGTACGTCATATGGAAAGCCGATTTATTTCTGAAATTTCCGAAGAATTCTGTTTTTTGTTCCGTTCATAAGTTTTTGAAGGATAAGTTTACTCGACAGAGTGTTTTAATAATTGCTCTTTTAGAATTTATATCCCAACCATGAAATATTTTCTGAAAATTAGAAGATTTGTTTGTAAAGTTTTGTTTTTTATTAAAGATTCTGAGGTGTTTTAGAAGTGCTAATTTATTTTATATTTTTAAATGTTCGGCATACGTAATGTGTAATTTTTAAATCGCAACAATTATAATGTTTTGTTGAAACAGAGCTTCGTCATAGAGGAAAACATGTAATTAAGGGAGGGTTTTTAATTGCAATAAAATGATTTTTAATTATTGATCATTCAAATATCAGACGATGGGTCTGAATGGAAGAGTGGCTAGCGCTCTGGTGCTCGGTACCACAGGTTTCGGGTTCGAGTCCCGGCGGTGACATGGATGTTTGTAGTGGGTCGGAATCTTTTAAAAGGTCCCGGCTTTAATAGGATCGTAGAGCTGTTGCGGGGGCATTGTGGATGCGTGGATTGAAAAGTTTCTTCTTGTTCAAGATGCATCGAACAAAAACAACAAGCCAGATTTCTTTTTCACAGTTAACAAGAAGAAGAAACAGTTATTATCAATATAAATATGAGTTGATTTTTCAGGAGTTCATGTAAAGCTTGGAAAGCATGTTACACGCCCCCTGGGTAATTCAAAGTGAGTAACATCTGTGCAGAGCTTGCCTTAAAGGCATCCAAGACCAATTTTTAAGTGTTTATTGATCATTAGAACAAAAAAATATATCAAATGATGCGATATTGAAAGAAAAACCAAATGATAAAATTCCACACTCTAAATGTTAATTTTTTTTTCTTTCAAAGCATCTTTTGCGCAGTGCATATCTCGATAGCGCCCATAAAACATAATCGATTCGTCCGTTTCCGTTGTTAAACCGGATGTGTATTAATCTGCATATAAAGAGTAGCTAAAAATGCAATACTGTGATAAATGGTTTAAATTTCAAATAATTTATAATACTTAATATTTTTTTATAACTATACTTTTCTTTCAAATGCAGCTGGCAAACACTTAGACATTTGGTCTTCGATGCATTAAGGCAAGCGCTGCACAGACGTTACTCATTTTGCATTACCCAGGGGCGCGTGTAACCAGAAGATAAGCCACGGACGCGGAGTAACAATGTCACCGCAACGCTCTATGATCCTATTAGTACAGGGACCTACGGTTTAAAGTGAATTCGAACCACTACAAACATCCATGGCACCGCCGGGACTGGAACCCGAAACCTATGGTACCGAACGCCAGAGCGCTAGCCATTTGGCCATCAGGCCCCAGTATTTAACTTAATTTGAACTTTTAAATTATAGACACAGTTTATTAGCGAATAAGAATGTATGTGTTAATAAAGCACGAAATATAACTTTATTTATTTCTGCTTAATCTTTCAAATTTAGTTATTGGTATGTGGTTGTATTGAAGTTGAAATTGAGTTATGCAATTTAATTTAATTCACCTTGTAATGTACAGGTTAGGCAGTCAGATTGAAACTGGGGTTGATAGGGTTCAGATACTTGAGGCATAGGTTGGAGAACTCACAACTTTATTGGTACACGCACAAACACCACACATATACAATTAGAGACATACACTACTTAACACATTTAAAGACATATTAATATAGATTCGTGAAAAGGACTCCACTTCTAAGCCGAAAACCTGAAACTCAGCTACGCTCAGGAAGCACTAAATATACTTGTTCTCCGGGTGAGAGTCTGTAGGCCAACTAATGCGCCGGGAAGCGCTAAATGTATTTCATCTCTGGAGAGATACAATAATTATAAATGTTTCTCAATAATTATAAATATTTATTTATAAATGTTTCTCAGCTTGAACGCAGATGGCGTTGAGGCCGACTGACCACATCTTTTGAACGCCATAGAGCTCTTACCAGTGCGTAGGAGGAAGCACGGCTACAAGTTTGAAATTCATTATATTTCGCGATAGCCACTCGGCCACTCAGGCCCCTACAACTATACTTAAATGTAGATATCTAAAGACAGTTATTTTAAAATGTAGGTAAATTGTTTTGCCCAATGTTCGTATAATTTTTATTTATGCACGATTTAATACTTTCTGTTGAACACAATCGTACGGTACGATATGAACCACCACCGTACAGTAAAATATGAACATATATATTTGATACCCTCATATTTTTTGTCTTCCTATTATGCAGTATAGATACATATTATTTCAAAACATAAATATAATAAAGTTTTTTTTTTTATTGGATAATTTATTATTTGTCATAAACAAAATTAAATTATTTATATACATAAATTATTTGATTTTTGTTGTTGTTGTGTCCCTCATGGAAGGAGGCAGTAGGGATGCAGCTTCTGTTCTGATGGAACACCCATAGGTAGAAGTCTGACTTCTGCTCCGTGACGCTCTTACAGTCATAGGAGACCGGGACCTACGGCTTAAAGTGGATTCTGAACCGCTACAAACATCCATGGCACCGCCGGGACTCGAACCCGAAACCTGTAGCACCGAGCGCCAGAGCATTTGATTTTTATTAATAAGCTTGTATACGTTTCGTACGTACGAAACGCACACACACACATAAACGTACGTACGTGCATGTATGTATGTATGTATGTATGTATGTATGTATGTATGTATGTATGTATGTATGTATGTATGTATGTATGTATGTATGTATGTATGTATGTATGTATGTATGTATGTATGTATGTATGTATGTATGTATGTATGTATGTATGTATGTATGTATGTATGTATGTATGTATGTATGTATGTAACTGACTGGGCTCGATTTTGCCCTAATTTAAAAGATCCGATTTAATTTAAACATTGTAGACTTATCAAAATATTTTATTGTCGTCGGTCCTTGATAAGTTTATTATCTCATCATGATTAGGATAGCCAGGATTAGTGATTAAAACACACATCCTTTGAAAACTCATCTTAATCAGCGCTTAATGTTTCCCTGGAGATCTGCTTCTCCTCAAACACACTATATAAGCTGCAAAGAGACATTTACAGACATCTTTCAGATATTCAAACCTACGTGGGACAACGGCACAACAGATAACGCGCCTGATTAGGAGATTCCCTATTCGAATCCTGGCTGGCTCGACATATTCGCATTTAGCCTTTGTTTTACTCACAATTAAATTATTGTAAGAACCAGTCCTCCGTACCTTGACCTCATTTAAATATTATAGTTTAAAAACACTAAAAACACGCTTTTAGAGTTAATCAAACTAAAAAGTAAAAAAATAAATTAATAGTTTAAAAACTAAAAAAAAAAAAAGCTTTTAGAGTTAATCAAACTAAAAAGTAAAAAATAATTTAACATAACAATAAAATGACTGACGAGAAAAGGAATGTCACTGTTTTAAAAGCGTGGGGTGCTTTGTATGACATTTTTAAACTAACTCTGCATTTCGGAATGAAACAAATGAAAAATTATAACGATTGATATCGAGCACCCCGCGCTTTTAGAACAGTGACATTCATTTTCTCGTCAGTCATTTTATTCTTATGTTAACAATTATTTTTTACTTTTTAGTTTGATTAACTCTAAAAGCGGGTTTTCTAGTTTTTGAACTATTAATTTATTATGGTTGATTGTTATTGTTTAGAATATGAATTCATTCTACTCTCATTTTATGCGTTTACTGGTTATTTTGAATCTCGTTATTGCAGGATTTTTAGTTCATTTCACAAATGAATAGTTTTTAATTGAATTTTTAAATTCATTAAATAGAATGTTCGAAAATCGAAAAAAAAAAAATTAAGAATTATTCATTTGAATGTAATATAAATTTGAGTTCTTTCTTAGAAATTTTTATATGTCAAATTTTAAACAATCCTTCAAAAATGCAGTTTTGTTTCGAGTCAAGAAATCTGAACTCATGTTTATCTCTGTAATCTTTCATCCTATCGGTTGAAAGAGCAGACACTTTGTAAGGGTATGCGAGGGTGTAAAGAAGACATATTCCCCAAGGTTGTAGGTAGGGATTACATTATCGGACCAAAAGTTCAATACCGGTATTCGGTATTTTTTAGATCTCAATACCGGGATACCGGTTTTAATACCAGTAGTAGAAATTTCAGAAAAGAAAAAAAAAAACAGGTGTTTTTTTTGTTTTATTTGCCAATTTTATTAGAGAATGTAAATATCACAAAAAATGTGTAATTTATAAACTATGATAGTATATAAAGAATCGGAAGATAGTAAATTAACATCTTATTTATTTAAATCACAAAAATAGTGTAAATATCACTATTCAGTTTGTGGTACTATTACAAATTTTTGAAATGGCATCTTAAAAAACATAATGCATCAATTGTACTATCATTAAGCCTGGAACGTAATTTTGTGCAAAAATTACCAGCTGTCGAAAACGCTCTTTTAGCATTTACGCTAGTTAGTGGAACTGTTAGCAATGCTCAATAAACTTTTTCCAACTATTTACCTCTAAATCCCTCATCTTCAAATAAATATAATTTCTCGTCGGATTGTTTTGGATGTAGCTGATTTCTGCATTGTATTTTAGTTTGTTGAAAATTTTTAGTTATCGCCAATTCAATTTATTTATGAGCATATATATATATATCTGAAAAATATTTTGAACTCTGAAATATGATATCCAAATACAACGTGAATAAAAAAATCACTAATTTAAAAACTATTGAAATATTACACACTTTCTTCACAACTATGACCTTGTTTTCACAGATAAAATTTCTAATTTTCAGATAAGAACTTTTACAGATAAGAATTTCTAATTTTCAGATAAGAATTTCTAATTTTCAGATAAGAATTTCTAATTTTCAGATAAGATGATAAGAATACTTTCACAGTTAAGAATTCTAAACTTCTAGTAAATTCCGAAAAAACGTTATTTAAATTTGTGAATACCGGTATTACAAAATTGTATAAATGGCTCAAAATACCGGTATTCGGTATCCCGTTACAACTAGGGTATTGCAATCCCTAGGTGAGCCATCATAGCATTCGGGATTAAAACGTGATGGGTGGGGATTTTTGTGACGCCTCCCAAGGAAGCTCTTATTTTATGGTTACGCACTTTCGTAGAATGGATCTGACACATTTCCAGGATATTGAGGGGGATTTTAGTTTTTCACACCGCCACGACTTTTGAAAGCAGGTAAAGATTCTTTTGAGTATTATTATATAACGACTGTAAAATGTTTGGAAAAAAGATTGCAATTTTTTTTTTTTAAATGTGTTTATCTTTCTTTGATCAGATATAAGAGTATTTCGTTTGAAAGGATTTGTAACAAAATGGAATTTTTTTTTAATTTTGCATTCTGTGGAATACCTTTAAAAGAAGTATTATCGACTAAATATTTTGTATCTATAATTGGTTTTTGAATGTAAAATATTTCGATTCAAAAAAATTACATACCATATGAGAGAAAAGTTTGGATATTTATAATGATGCTCATAACTTTTTAAAATTTCATTTTGGAATATTACTGAACAAAGTCAACTGCATTAATTTAGTCTATTTCCCAATTATCAATTTATCTCGAACACTTTTTACTCGCTGCTCAGTGGTACTATTTTTCAGAAAAAGTATTAGACAAGGTAGGTTCGATTCCACTGATGGTGTAAGCAACAGCTAGTGCTTTTTTGAAAGCCACAATATTATGTTGTTGTTTCATTATAACACTTGGTCGACAGCAACGTCTATTCCAAGCCCATAATTCCAACATCTAGACCAGGGGTCTCCAAATTACGGCCCGCGGGCCAAGATCCGCCCGCCAGTGTCATCCATCCGGCCCGCGACAGTGAATAGCTTATTGTTGCTGTAATAAGTTGAATAAAAAAAAAAAAACACAGAATGACAATAACTGGGTTTTATTGACTTACTAGGTAAAGCTTAATGACAAGCATAATAGGTAGAAAAATTAACTTAAGCATAACAACTAATAAATAATTGAAATGAATCTCACTAACATTATAAATTAGTGAACATCTCGCGGTTACCTTCGGTAGTTATACCTACCTATTTCCGCTTTTGACCACTAGATGTCGTCAAGTGTCACGGTCGTATCGATACATACAATAGTAATTGTAGTAATTGAACCAGCGAATTTAGCAAACGTACTCGGTGACTGGTCTAGAAATTATAGATAATGGCAGAAAAATTAAAACGGTGTTGGCCCTTGGTACTTACTGGAGTAAACAGTATGGCCCTAAGGCTGAGAAGTTTGGAGACCCCTGATCTAGACCAGTGTGTTCCCAACAATTAACAACAGCTCCAGGACTTCAGCACAACTGGAGCTTTTGGCAGCCAGTGCAAGATAAGCCTTTCATTGGACTTGAGGGGAAAGGTGAAGCTCCCGTCACACGTCGATAATTTTCGACTTTCCGATAAATTGCCTCATAGAAAGATATCACCTTATTACATTCTCTTACATTACTATTCTCATCTAGAATATTACTAGTTAGGTAGAATTTTCAAATAATTGGAAATCCGGCATTATGGAAACCGAAACGTTTAACACTCCATATCTCTGTAAATTATAAATAATGCTGAATGAAAATTAGCATTAGAAATTAAAATTAGAATTAGAACTCGGGAATATTATATTATTCCTGAGTTCTACTAAAAATTTAATTAAATTATGTTTTTATTATTAAATTATTAAGGTTAAACATAATTAAGTTTCTAATTAATTAATTAATTAAGTTTCCTTAATTAAGTTTCCAGACCTTTACTTTAAACAGATATTATATGCATTTTAAATTTTTATTTTGAGATAATTCCAAATTGGACAACGGTAAAAAAAATCCAAACTTTTCCCATCAAGAAAAATGTGAATCTGCTGCAATATTTTTGGTAAAAATTTTAATTTTTATAGAAATGTGTATTTAAATTTATGGAACATGAAAATGCTCATGTTACATGAATATCATTTTAAAGGAAAGTGCTTACACGATTTACATCAAAAGACATAAGATTATCTATCTAAAAACTAACGTTAGAAATAAGGCTACACTTTCAAAACCCCAATTTTCCTTACAGGTATTTTAAATTTGAAATGCCAAACGATTTGTATGCATTTTCTACAGGAAAAAAACACCTGTAAAACTTAGTTAGCCAAAATCAAATAGTAGAACGAAACTGACAGCTCAGTATGTTATACAAAAAAAGGGGAAAACACGTTACTGGAAAGATGATTTTTTTTTTTTTTAGAAAGTTCAATTTCCAGGCATGATAACGAAAATAAAATTTAAAATCCAATATATGCCCTTCATGTCTGACGCCCAACTTGCAAAAAGCAACGTCATAACCGCTTTTACATCAAAAATTAAAAAAAAAAATAAATAAAATCAAAGAACAAGTAGAAGGGGAAAATAAATCCAGAAACAGTGCCCTGCGTTTTTTTTAAAAGGCTCGGGTCTGGGCACCTGCTTGTAAAAGTGTGATTCCTGTTAGATTTCGTTATTCCGGGATAAACAAAATCCATAAGAGGTTGCAAAATAAAAAGAACACAGAAGTTCTCGCGTAGAAATTCCACGAAACACATGAGTTGAAATGGTAGAAAATAGAATGCTTTTTATTGGATGAAAAGAAAGTGTTTTGGTGTATACAATTTGAGACATTCTTTTTTTGAAAGTAAAAACAAAATTGATTGGTAAATTTCTTATTCTTTAACTAATATGTCGTGAGCATGTTGCAGCTGTCATGAAGTGTGTCATTTGAAGAACGATGTATTAAAATATGAAGCTGTAGTGTCGACATATACCACAAATTTTAATTTGGAATATAAGTTAGATTTTAATTTTATTTTAATTGTTAAATTATGAGTAAAAAAAAAAAATGATTAGTAAATTTTTTATTCCTTAAATAATATTTCGTGATCATGTTAAAGCTTTCATGACGTCCGTCGTTTTGAGAAAGTGGAAAAGGTGTATTAAAATAAGATGATGTAGTGTTGCCATATTATCCAAATTAAAATGCGTGGTTTAAGTTAGATTTTTTTTATTTGAATTGTTAATTTATATTTTTTTCGAAATATTTAAGAATTGCGTTAATTTAAAAAAAAAAAAAGAAAATATTCCTCATATTCATTTATTGATTGTAACTGGGGAAAACAAAATTTTTCGGAGAAGCCTAACTGTGAAACTGAATAGATCATACAACAATAAATCAATCGTTCTTTCTGAGGTGCATAGCAAAAGAACAAAGCTTAACTCAACAGCTGATCTTGGTGTCAGCTCTTTCTGGGACCAATTGTCCAAGAATTAGGGTACCTATCGTCAGTCAGCTCATTTCATTTTCGTATTTGAAATAAGCCTTTATTTCTCAGAAACATTTTCTCTGAAAAACAGCTGTGCATAAGTTTAAAAGAAAAAATTAAAAATAAAAAAAAAAAGAAAATTTAAAAATCACGAATCCTATATTATGTAGTGGTGTAAAATATTTATCAATAGAAAATAATGAGACATTACCTGACAGATAGTATTATGCATATAATTTATAATTTTAATACAGAATGACTGAAATAATTTTGATAAATTTAATAATGATGACTTTTCTGGAATTTCTTGAGAGAAAAAAAAATATAGAAAACAAGAATAGGAAATTGAAACTAGTTTAAAAAAAAAACTTTTGAAGCTCATATAAATTATTTTTATTTTACTGGAAATTATTCAAAAATGTTTAAAACCTAATTAGTATGAATAATTCATACTGGATGAAAAACATATTTTCAGTAAGAGTTGGATGGAAAAAGAATGGTATAATAGATAATGAAAAAGACAGATTACGTAAAATATTAATGCGCCTTAAAAACAAATTACTTTTAACTGTTTAACATAAGAAAAAAAGGATTTTAAAATATTAGTTGAAAGAAAATATTAGAAAAATTAATCATATGTAATGCATTTTTATAGATTTTCTAATATTTCCAAGACTTATATTATTTGATATTTTAAGAGGGTCAGTTAAATATTTATCCAGAATATCAAAGAAATACACAATAGGTTTTGTGAATTCAACTAAATTATCATATTTGCGGAAAATCATCGGAAAGTGAAACACAGCAAGAAAAACAAAATAGGTATATTTACTCAGCTCAAAATTACACAGCAGCAGATTGTTAACACTAGGCAAATAATTGCCAGGAATATCTAACAATCTATTGTTATAAAAAATCTCAAACATTATCGTAAACAATTTGTTTAGCATATAATACCTGTGCATAATGAATTACATAATCTCCTTTATGCCGAACATTATTTTAAGTAACTGTTTTCAGACTGTATAGATTACAATGTGCTTAAATATTTCAAAAATAAAAGTTTCTTGGTTCTTAAACCAGTCATGCATCACTTTTTGCACTTCCCCATACATTAGTAATCCACATTTATTGCTCTTTAGTCTACAGTCACTGGGCGATTTTCCTCCTGTTTAACGTTTCAATAGTGTAGCAATATCTTAAAGAGTTACAACATGATATGACAAACATGCTTCTTCCTACTGCACTTTCATTTAAATAATAACTTCAATAGTGTTTTGCACAGCGGCTGGTGAAAAATATTTTAACAAAATACTATTTTTTTTTTTTTATTATTAATCTCTACAATAGGCTTTGAGACACAATGAACAATCCTTATATTACGAAATAATATTACCAACTTACTGGACAGTAATATGAAATTTCGAATTTTTCTTAAACATTTCGTGCTTTCATTTTTCATACTGATCTATAATATAGTATCGATTTAATGTTTATAATGCTTGCTAATAGTTTATATTATCCTTGTCATTTAGTGACCAATTTAGATTACTCTGGTACATTTGAGGCATTGTCATAAATGTTCATCAGATTTTGATTAATTTAAGAAAGCAGTTGTGTCTGAGAGAAAAATACATCACAAAAGAAATAAACTAAACTATTAAACTTTACAAATAGCAAAGTAATCAAAATTAAATTCATCATATAGTTCGTTATATTAAATTCTTAAAATTCAGAACTGGTTTGAAAAGAATTTTTGTCAAAGTGATTTTATTTATAATTTCCGAACTGCAGTTAAAGGTAAAATAAGCTTCTAAGTATAAGTATTCTTCTGAAAATATTATGCATGCTATTTTATTATTTTTTGCAATTCATTTGATTGTTTTCTGGTGTTTAATATTCTGAACCCAAATTACCTAGTAAAATCCCATACGTTAGTAAACAGGCAAAACTGGTGATTATGAGTGATCTGTCAAAAACATAAATCTTCCATAATGTGAGATTACTTTCCAACGCAATGTTCTTCTCGTATTTGATTTTTATTCCTATATCAAGACTAAAACGTTTTAACAGACATTGTATCATTATCTTGGCTTCGACCGCTTTTTCATTTGTCATTAATGCAGAGACCATTAGCAGCAAGTGATGTGATAAATGGTAAATGACAGGACATAACGTGTATAAAAAATATTCCACACTCAGCTTAGGGTGGAGGGCCATCCAGTGGCCAGCCCAAAACAAACCAAATAAGTTCAAGAGAGTTGCAATGAAGATTGGAAACGAGAAAGATTCATCCATTTTTTGCATGGTTTTTGATATGCTTTCATAAACTTCAAACAATTTTTCTCTTTCTTCAAAAGATTTATCGCTATTAAGTTGCTGAAGAAGATGGTTGAAAAGATCTTGCATGAGGGTGCAAGTAAGGCTGTAATAAATAATAAAAAGACAAAAGATGTTGGTGAAAATAAAATTGAATAAAACTACTATAATTTGTAACGTCAGAAGACAATAGGTTGAAGGAAATTCGAGATGAATTACAGAAAACCAAGTATTGCAAAAAATGTTCATTGTCAATTTGTATTGTATTGCCTTTAATTAAATAATAAAGGGTATCAAATAGAAAGAATGTTTCAACAAAAGCGAAATATGCAATGAAAGAATACTTCTTGCATTTTATTTTACACAACGGTAAAGTTTTTAAATATTTTGCTGATAATTTTTATCATCGACAACATTTTTTTCTCGTCTTTTGTGTGTCAGTACATACAGCAGTACTAGCATAGATATCATACATACCTGAGTGAATTCCTTTATTGTCACTTCTGAATATATCAATCAAAAACTGCAACTAAAACTCTAATGCATATAAGAGTACGAATGAAATATATCCAAAAACTCATAGTATATGAAGCAAATCGCTTCTCCTTTTTAATATACGGTTGGGATTTGTATTTGTTATCAGAAATATCAGAAAGTTCTACTCAAAGAAATGAAATAAATTGAAGATCCACTTATACATGGCGATAAGACAGTCATCAGGAGAGTTTTGATTCCTTGCACTTCTGTCAACATTTTGAGTTTCTTCATTCTTTAAAGAATCGATACGATTCATTTTCAGCTCTTGACAAATCAGGTGACACTTTCTCGTTATGTTTACAAATTTTCAGTTTCTTCTAAAAACTTTAAAATATTTCATTAATCTCAAATAATTTCTTCTAATGACCAGCAAATTATTACCGTCTATAAACTTAGAATTCTAAATTAATACTGTAAGAAATATTTTGATAAATGAAAAAAATACTCAATTTATTGAAATGCAGTAATTTATTTTTTTGAAATTCATTTTGTATTTGCTTAGAAAAAGAATTAAAAATTCTGAATTCCGAAAAATTCTGAAAATTGATAAAATATACTTTTACATTGTGTCTTAGGAATAAAAAGATTTTCCTAATTTAATGGAGGTACGAGAGTATATATTTTAATACAATTAGTAAAAATTAAATTGCATTACTTTATAAATTAATAAAAATATTCTATGATGTTGAGAATCTTTCAAAAACAGTTTTTGTCGAATAGGCTTTACAGCTTAATTGCTAAAGACGTCTGTCTTCAATTCATGAAGTCAAACTGTAATATTGTTGTTGTAATATCAGCATCACTTTCGTTGGAGCTCCTGGTTAAACGCAGGCCAAGGGGATTACTGCACGAAGTGAGTCTGGGCAGAGTTAATACATCAAATATATAATTAAAAAACAGATGTTAATATAATTAATATGAAATATAAATCGAAAGTAAAATAAGCACTTTAACAACATCTGCGTGCACTGACATTGAGTTGATCCTTCTTTTGAGTTAGAGACGTAAGCACTACGGTGAAGATCGATACTTTTCGATACTTTTATGAAATATTTTATTCAAATACACCCGTATAATTGGTTTTTCTTGTGACTATAGCATTTGATTATTGAATTTACCTATTTCTCTAATTTTTTTATAGTTATAATAAAATGACTTCTATTTCAATTTCACGAACCTTTATAACATTGTTAAATAATTAATGAACTCATCTCTATTCAAAATGTTATTCGCATTATCAATTACAGTATAATGTGTTTTCCTCTTTATTTCAACATATGTTTTTGACAATAATTAAATGCTGAAATGGCTATTTTTTTTTTTGAGTACAAAACAGAATTATTACATTTTTTTGTTACTACACATTGAAATAAATTGAAATGGTTTTATTTTTAATGGTCTTTTTATTTTATTATACGCTTTTATAGCCTTATAAAAAAAAAATTCATTTCATCATCTATACTACTATATAAATCTATAAGCTCTCCTTGTGCTTTTATTTTAAATTTTGTGTGAAACATCCTTTTAAGGCCAATTTATACTATATCAACAGTTTCAATTTTAAATTCTTGTCTGTTTGTCTTTTTTATTATTTGTCAATGATTTAATCGAGGCAGAGGACATTTTTGTACACATAATCCACATTTTTTTTTGTTCTAATGCAGCTGGCAAACACTTAGACAGCTTGGTCTTGGATGCCTTAAGGCAAGCGCAGCACAGACGTTACTCACTTTACATTACCCAGGAGGCGCGTGTGACTTCAAGATAAGCCACGGACGTGGAGTAACAATGCCCCCGCAACGCTCTACGATCCTGTTAGGACCGGGACCTATGGTTTAAAGTGGATTCGAACCACTACAAACATCCATGGCAAAGCCGGGATTCGAACCCGATACCTGTCGTACCGAGCGCCAGAGCGCTAGCCACTCGGCCATTCAGGCCCCTACATAATCAACATAGAGTTGCTTAAAATTTAAGCTACTCTTTTATATATTACAATATTCTTGTTTAAATTTTCGTGGTCAAAATATAATTAAAAAGGCAATACATTTTGATTACTAATTGTTAATATTTTGTATAATGACTGTATATTTATATTAAAAATGAATTTTTATTAATGAATTTATGAATATTAGTAATAACATATTATTATTATTGTACATATTTATGTATTTATAATTATTAATTTTTTGTTTCATATTATTATTTTTATTAATGAATTTCTCTGTCAATTGCTTCAGTTTAAACTTCACAAAAGAGTAAAAATGCATAAAAAGTAGGTATTTTATTCAATATAATTTTTATGATAATATTAAAATATTTAGAGTGTCATTCTGAAAGAAGACTGTTAAAATTAATTATTTTTTAATGTGTTAGATAATCATTTAAGTTATATAATTTATAACGTTTGCTATTTTTATTATGTTTTATGTATCTACTTTCATGTTTAAGTAAAATATATCAATCGTTTAAATTGCTGGTATTTACTTTCGTAAGAACTTTTAAGCATCCACGTGAAATAAAGATTGCAAAAAAATGACTTACTAATTAAGGAAAGTGTATCGCTTTGTTAGGTTAATAAGCATATATGTATTTATAATTTCAATCAAAATATCTTTCTTTACATGTTTTACAAAATAATGATTTTTGCTCTTCAAGGATTTCCCAGATTAAATTAAAATTTCTTATACATGCTCAAGATACAGTTGCTTAAAATATAGACTGCTTTTTACATCATTTATATTACAATATGGATATATAAGTTATTTTGTGAAAATACAGTTAAAAATACGGATAAAGTTCGATTGTATATTACTAATTTTTTTGTATAATGCAAGTCATTTGCTTCTTTTAGCAATTGTTTTTGTAGATGCCCCCAATTAAGAAACGTTTATTTTTATGAAATCATAAGAATGCAGATTTCGTTCAATATGGTGAATATGAGAGTTATATTATTAAAAAGGTTTGAAAAGATAAAAAATAAACCTGTATAATTTACTTAAAATTAGTTTTGACACATCAAAAAAAAAAAAAAAAAAAAAACAAGCAAACTTACCAAATTATTTATTTGCTGAAACTTTAAAAAGAAATCTTATAAAAGACTTTTATACATAATTGAAATTTATATTAATATATTTTAAAAGAAACGAGTATTTCTAAAAACCAAATGGACATCAGAACGAGCTATTTTTGGTTCTTAAAAATGTACGTTTGACCTATTGATTATATTATCATAGAAAGTTGGGAAGTGAACGAAATGATTTATAAATACTTCAGTTAACAAAGATGACGCAACAAAATATACTATTGAGTTGTACCAGGATTTCCATCATATGCCATTCAAATAAGGATAGTTACTCCTGTAATTCTAATGAGAAATTTAATTTCGCCTAAATATTTAGTTTAAACTTAAGCAAGATTTTTTTGGGCATTATAAACAATTTTCGAACTCACTTTCAAAACCAAATTTCGGTTTTCTCATATCTGTCACTCCAGAATTTAATTGACAGTAAATTTCTAAATTTCGACAAAATTATTAACTTAAGTAAGTAGATAAATTTCAGTAATTTCAGTAGTATAGAGGTACGGTTAGTATATAAACATTAAAAAACATTGTCGGAAACAACTACAATTATACAAGTTAAACAATTATTTTACAATTTACAAGAACAATTTATAATTTCTATATGCTAAAAATAAGTTTTAAGAAATTTAATTCTTTTGGTTTAGGAAACCAGTGCATCATATATCTGTACATGCAATTAAAATCTACATTTTTGCTACTTTATCTACAGTCACTGGACGATTCTCTTTCATTTTAACATTTGAATAGCAGCAAAATTTTACAATGTCACATCTCGATGTGAAAAACATGCTTCTTACGGAATTTAATAGTTGAAATTAACTTCACCAGTTTTTGAACTTCCACCAGTCAGAAATCTACAAACAAAAAGGTATTTGTAATTAATTTATTCAGAGCCTTCTATTACTTACTGGGCTTTCCATATAATATTAGAAACAGTTTTAACAACTTTTGAAATTTCGAATTGTTATCGTGAAATTTCGAATTGCTTAGGAAACATTGCGTGTCTTTACTTGTGATACAGTACTATGAATTACGATCGATTTAGTGTTCATAATGCTTGATAATGATATTGATGTTGATGTTGATATTACCTAAAAATTGACAGGAATACATTCAAAAGAGTTCTCAAAGTGATTTTATTTAAAACATTCAAAGATTCTTCTAAGAATAATAAGTCTTTAACAAAATAATCTGAAAATCGTAATTTTTAAAATCATTTCATTATTTTCAACTGTCTGCTATTCTGAACTCAAATTAGCAACTAAAAACCCATACGTTAGCAAACAACCCAAACTGGCGATGATGAGTGATCTGTCAAAAACATAAATCTTCCATAACGTGAGATTACTTTTCAAAGCCATGTTCTTCTCGTATTTGATTTTCATTCGTATTTCAGGATGAAAATGTTTTAACAGACATTGTAGTATTGACTTGGCTTCGTCCCCTTTTCATTTGCCATTGATGCAGAGATCATTAGCAGAAAGTGGTGTGATAAATGATAAATAACAGGACCTAACATGTATAAAAAATTTTCCAAACTTATTTTAGGATGGAATGCTATCCAGTAAGCAGCACAGAAAAATCCAAATAAATTCAAAATGATTGCAATAAATATTGGACACGAAAAATATTCATCCATATTTCGCATGGTTTTTGATACGCTTTCATAAACTTCGAACAATTTTTCCCTTTCGTCAAAGAATGATCGTCGTGAAGTTGTTCAAGAAGATGATTGAAAAGATCTTGCATGAGGGTGCAAGTCAGACTGTAATAAACAACAAAAAGGCAAAAGATGCTAGTGAAAATACAACCGAATAAAATTTCTATAAATTGTAACGTCAGAAGGCAATAGTTTGAAGGAAGTTCAAGCTGAATTACAACAAAACATGTATTGCAAAAATGTTCATTGTCTGTTTGGGCTGAATTGTCTTTATATAAATAAAATGTTTTATCAAGTAGAAAGATTATTTCAACAAAAGTGAAATATGCAATGAATGAATACTTCTTGCAATTCATTTCACACAGCATTATCATTTTAAATATTTTGCTTATATTTTTTATCATCGATGATATTTTTCTCGGCTTTTGTAAATCAGTGCATAAAGCAGTACTAGCATAGATATCATGCATACACGTGTGAATTTCATTATTTTGACTTCTGAACATATCAGCCAAAATGCTGCAATTAAAAATCTCATGCATATAATCGCACGAATGAAATACATCCATAAATTCATAATAAATGAAATAAACCGTTTTTTTTTACTAATATACGATTTGGGTCTGTATTCTTTAGCGGAAATGCCAGAAATTTCTATTCCAAAGATAATAAATAGAATGAAGATCCACTTATACGAATGTAAAAGACACTCATCAAGGAAGTTTTCATCCCTTGCTCTTTTGTCAAAGTTTCAGTTTCGTCATTCTTTAACGATTCAATACGATTTATTTTCATCTCTTGAAGAATCGGTCGACACTTTCCTATTATTTTTATAAATTTTCTTCCTCTATTGCAACTTTTTATAAGTTTGCATCGATTATAAGTGATGTCTTGTAATGCAAGCAAGAGATAATTGACGAACTATCATAACCTGAAATATACATAATTTATTGAAACAACGGATTGTATAAAAATTATGAATTATCTCATTACATCTGGTAAAGAATACTTTGACATTTCATGCCAATTATGAAGAAGGTTTTGGTTTTGGATTTACATGAATCTTAAGAATACGTGTTCTAATACAATTAGTAAAAAGCTATAATTCAGTATCTGATAAATTATTAAAAAAAAAGTTATGGGGAAGAGAATCGTTCAAACACAGTTTTCCGTTTTACAAAGTGTGTTCAATAAATTATTTTAATGTTCAGTACAGTTGACTTCATTTCAAAGTACAGGATACATTTTTCATGTTAGTTAACGCAACCATAACAGTATAAATTAAGGTGAAAGATATGTAAGAAACAAGATTTTTTTATAGACTTTGAAAATATCAAAATAATAGTTTAGACACTTCCAATCATTGAAAAGTGAAAATTTATAAAAAATAAAACTATTATCACTGTAAACTTACAGAGGAGTGAGAGTAATTTTCAAAAATGTACTTTGCGCGACCATCACATTGAAGTTTCTGAATTAACATCACTTTCGTTGGAGATATCGGTTAAACGTACTACACAAAACGAGTCTGGTGGTAGTTTTTCAATGTATCAAAGATATACATTCAATAAAAATAGTAACAGAATTAATAATAAATATGAATAGAAATAAAATGTGTACTGTAATAACTTCTGCTTGTAATAAAATTAAGTGGCTATTTTCCATTAGAAACGTTGCCATTATTGTGGAGAATAAACAACATATATAGTATACCTTAATAATTGCTTTTTCTTATAACGTGAAGTATAATAAAATATCATTATTGAATTTGATTATTTCCTAAATTTTTAAAATTAAAATAATTTCGCATCTAATTTCATAAAGCATTATCCTTTTGTTGAATAGCTCATAAAATTACCTCTATTGAGACTCATAATCATATTATCATTCTTAAAATATTTTTGTAGAGCAATGAGTTTGTTCTGTTTGAACGTAGACACTAGTTTCCGCAAATAATCATTTACTAGAAAGGGTATAGGTTTTTTTTTCATTCAGTATAAACAGAATATTGCAAAGCATTTGCATTATTACATAATTTATTATGCATTGCAACAAATTGAAATAATTTTGAATACAAATTTTTTAACTCTAATTATTTGATTTTTTTTTTTTTTTTGTTGTATTATATGAGCCGTTTTAACTTGCATTAAAGTTATCAATTTATAATCTATTCTACTACATAAATCTATAGAATACGCCTGAGATTTTATTTCTACTTTTTGTTAAATATAATTTAATGACAAATTTATACTATTATAAATTTGTCAGAAAAGATATAATAAAGATATAACCATTTTTATATTCTTGCCTGCCTGTTTGCCTTTTTATTATGCATTATATACGATTGAGATAATTTGTTCTACATTGTGATCAAACAATCGCTGAAAATATAGGCTCATTTTTACTCCCATTATATATTACAACATGCATAGATATATTTGCGAAAATATAATTAAAAATAAGAATATATTTGGGTTACTAGTTTTTAATGTTTTTGTGTAATACATGTCTTTTGTTACCTTTATGAATTGTTTCTTTAGATGCACTCATCTAAATTATTATTTTTCATGAAAGCATGAATGTTTCTTTCATTGTGGTTCATATAATTATAATAACAATAAAGTTGGTAGAAGAAATAAAGATAATTTTTATTCACTATTAGTCATGACTTATCAAACATATCAAGCAATATAACAATCTCTTCATCTTATTAAAGATAATTTAGACTTTGTTTCAATTTTAATATAAACTTGTGGTTCTATAAGCCAAATGGATGTAAGAACGAGCTGTTTTATCCCCCTGAAATGATTTATATGGTGGCTCATATTAATTATATTATTAGACAAGTATGAAAAGGACGAAATGATTTATACGTACTACGGTGAACCGAGATCATGCAAAAACTATTATGTTAAGTTTTTGAGTTTAGTTAATGTTTCAGATTTCTATCACATTTTTTAAAAATTTATACTGAGAAATTGTTCATTTCACCAGTGATTGCGCATAATTATAGCTAATTTTACTGTTACTGCTAGTTTTTGTTAGCATTATTTCTTACAATTAAGGATTTAATGTAAGGATGCAAATAATTACTGTTATTAGCTGAATAATTTTTGAATCAGAGCTGCAAGCATAAAAAATTGAGTTAGCGAAGGTACTAACTTTATTTTCAATATCCTGAGGGAAATTAATATTATTAGGAGAGAAAATGATATTTTTATAGAGTATTGGGGAATTTGGACCAACTAACACTAACATTATCTGAAATTAGGTATGGCGCGATAGGAAAAATAATATTTTAAAATAATCTGATTATGGAGAAAGGAGAATTCATTAAGAATATTGATAGAATAAGTGAAAGGAAAGTTATTGTTAAGAACAAGATCAATAATAGATGCAGCTAGTCTGAGAAACCTGGGTAGTTGAAGTAAATTTAGTAAAGATGTGCTGTATGCTGGAATTGGGAATAACTTTTGGAAGTTTGGGGCAGCACCTACAGACAGCTAAGTTACCAGTACCTTGAGGAATGTCAATTCTCTGCTTACTGGAACAGTTCAATACTAAATTTCAAGCGGAGAGGCCGAAATTCACCTTCTTTTTGTGCAGCTTACAAATTCACTGTAATAACTCGTTTGAACTGCAAAGTGTCCTTTTAGTTGTTCTTGTTGTTGATCAGCACAGAGCTAAATTTTTGGTATAGAGCATTGCAATATCCCTTATTTTGCAGGTTTCCCTTATTCTTTTACAACGTTACTTGTAAAGTGGAAGTTCTTCGTTTTCCAGCTACCTGGCAGGATCCAATGAGGGTAATTTATCATGGACCTGACAATACTCGTTCTCCCTCACGTTATCTGTTTCCATTAATATCTGGATATCAAATAAGAATATACGCACCTCAATTCGCAACTCGCAATCTGTACTTGAATCGGTCACACGCAAAAATGAGTACTAAGGGTTTGTCCGCGGCTACCGATAAATCCGTCAAATGTAGCGCAACAGATGATGAAACCCCAAATTTCGAGGTCCAGCCTATCGTAAAATCCAGAGATACATGAGCATCCATATAGGAATAATTGCCAAAAATGAACTGCAGTTTTCTACAAAAGGCTTCAAAATTAGAACAATAAATTATGCAAACAGTTGAATTACCATAGATTCCCAACAGGAATTTCAGGGAAAAACGGAAGAGTCAAAAATTTTAACAGATGTGTTTAAAAATCTTAAGGGACATTTAATGGGTTTAACCTTGTTCTTTCCTCTCTAGATGTTAACTGGTTTTGATAATCCCTTTTTACACAGAAACGACACTCATCTGTAAAGAGGATGTAATTTCAACCATGAGATGTCCAATCTTTCTGGACTTTTTCTATATGCCCAGTCTAATCGGTACTTCTGATTGCAACGGTCGCCGAATCGTCCAACTTTATTAGAGCATTTGGTCACAATAAAACGATACACTTTTCATTGCATTGCTGATGCTAACTTGTTTGTATTTGCAAATAATGTTCTATAATAACACCTTTCGACCTTTATTTTACTGTAGCCTTTTTGGGGGTTGTCCCGTCACCTGTGACTAACCCTGATGTTTGCATACGAATTAAATTGCTTTCGAATTGGATGTCCATTTTACTGATCACAATAAGCCGTTTTCTATATTTTCATGGCTTTGGCTTAAAAATTAATTATATCTTTAAGAGTTTCCAACTAGTGTATTTTATCTATATGATTTAATACACTAGCATTTAAATAAATGAAACAATTATTCAAATAAATGAAAAATTGATAGGAATTAAGAATCGATCATACATTATTTCATACAGACACACCATAATTATTATTTTATTTTTCTAAATATAAAATCATAATACAGAATTTTATTTTGAAACGAAGCAAAGTTTAAGATTTTAAGCAACTTATTCGCATGAAATCGATCGAAAAACGCTATTTTTTTGGGTTGAATAATCTTCAAGTACAAAAGATAAAGTTTTCGATTGTATCAAAAACTTATAACTTTTTTGTATTGTATTTAATTTAGTTAGTAAATATAATTAAAAAAGTTCTCTTACAATGCGACAGTTCAGCTTTTAAATTTGACATCAGAAATATTTCATTTGCTTTTAATGCGTGATGTATCATCCGCAACATCAAAAATACTTTAATTTATTCTCTTCTGTTTTTCTGTAAATGAATAAAATTTTTTTCCTTTAAAAACGAATACTCGAAAAATTATCAAAATAAATTTTTTACTAATTTTTTAATTTTTTATTCTGAAATTATTTTTAAATGTCACATAAGCAAAAATAAAAAAAATAATAATAAATAAAAAATAAAAAATCACAATCATTTTGAAATAGAATTGTCTTGGCGTTTATCAAACGATCTTTTAGAACAATTTTACGTTAATTAATTGTTTAATTATATAATTAATAGCTCCTGTAACAAAAATGCTCTCGAAATAAAAAACACCCATCATTTTTTATGCGTTAATAAAAAAGTAATTCATGAAGAAAATTTCCATGCTTTAGTACTAAAAGTCATAGTTTTCTAGTCTATTAGTGTGAGGTTTTGTTTTCAGATTCGGTCGATCTAGAACCGCATTCGGTGAAAAAAAATTGTTTTGGGCATCACGTAAATTGGACTAATTTAAAAGATGCTCGTTAAACAAATTATTTGTCATAAAAATCTTTTTTAAAATTCATTAAGGCTGCTATCTCTTCATTTCTTTTTATTTTTAGATTTAAAAAGAAAAGAAGTACATAATAATCTAAGTTTTGTCCAGAACGTTTGTATCAGGTAGATTTTTTTATGTAAATTATTTATGTTTATCACATTTAATTCAACATCTGACTTGTGATTTATCAGTTCTGTTTTAGTCAATTCTGCTTAAAATAACGTACGGCTCCAGTGTTTGAGGAAGTGGATTTTAAATTATGATTATGTTAGATAAGCGTTTAATGGTTGACAGCTGAAAAAATGTTTAGAGCAGCAGAAAAGTAAAATGTTGTTTAGTCTGCGATTGGATTTGAAGGGATAAAGATCGAAGTGCTGTGTGATCGTGTAAGCACGCAGATGGAAGTTTTTTTATTTTGTTATTGGTTGGGTTCATTGTAAATTTTTTTTTTATTTCCAATGGCAGGCTACAAAAAGTAATAACATAAAAAAAGAAACAGAACACAAAGAACATGAAAACAACAACGTGAATAGAAAGAAATCACATAGTGACATGTTTAGCCAATAAGGGCCCTAGCCTCTCAGTAACGACCCTACACAGTAGAGGAAGCAAGTGCAGGGCAGACAGGAAGGTGAGATGAATCCATGTCCTCTCCAAGACTGCAGAACATGCATTTTGGGCTTGCAAATATTTTCATACGAAAAAGATGATTGGCCAAACAATCAACAATCAGTCTGAAAAGGGCAACAGCTTTAAACCTGGGCTGATCAGGGATGTTTAAAATAAAGTTAAACCAGGTTTTTAGATGAGTTGCCTCAAGTAGATTATGAGATAGAGTGTTCCGAAAAAGTCTCGGATCATCAGTTTCATCGAGTGAAAAGAGATGTCTTTACAAAAGAGGTTTGAGTGATCCTTTTTGGCAAGAGAATCCGCCTTCTCATTACCCAAGATCCCACAATGGCCTGGGATCCTCTGCAAAACGATATTCTTGCCCTTTGACATTGTAAATATTAATCGCTGAAGTTTGATTAGAGCGAAGATAGCAATTAAGCATGTATTAAATGTGTTGTTAGGATTTGGCGTTTGTGTTGAAGTTTCCTTACCCACGTACGTCGTCTGCAGGATCAGTATCAGACAATTCAGTTACAAGGAATTCTCGAATTGAAAAAAAAAAAAGGTGGAATTCACTATTGGTAGTTGCACATAGTATAATTCAGATTTAACTTATTTTTGAAAGTGTAACTTGCTTTGCATTGTTATTCAGGTAGAAATATAAGATTTAAATTTGCTTGAATAACGTAATTAGCAATAACATTCTTACTCAATGTCAGGAAATGCGACCTCCAAGTATTGGCTCAGGAGTTGGGAAATGAAATGCTGAAGGATTGAAAATAATAGAACTGAAGTATTTAAAAGTAGAGTCGAAGGCATGCAAAGAGAAAAAAATTAAAGAATTGTTGGACATGATTGTAATTCAGAGTTTAAAAACTGAAGCACACAAGAGGAAAGTAAGAAAAAAAGAGGAAGAAAATTTGAAATTGAAAAAATTAGAATTCAGATATATCGATATCAAGATTCGCCCCAGTGGCCGATGGATGACACCATTTTACTTGGTGACCTATAGAGGTCACCACCCACATTACATCCAAGCTATAACATTCTTCCTCAATGTCAAGAAACGCGACCTCCAAGTGTTGGCTCAAAGGTTGGGAAATGAAATGGCAGAAAGATAGAAAATAATAGAACTTAAGGATTTAAAAGTAAAGTCGTAGGCATACGAAGAAAAGAAAGTGAAGAATCAAATTTCTTACAACTTCTTTCTAGCATCCTGGAGAATATAAAATGTTCTTGTAAATTGTAAAATAATTGTATAACATGTAATTGTTTCTAAATAAATTCCTTCTATATCACTTAAATAAATCAGCAAATTTTTTGCCTAGGTTTAGAAATCTACTGTCAATAAAATTCTGGAGTGACAGAGAAGAAAAAACAGAAATTTGTTTTTAAAGTGTGTTTGAAATTTCTTCGTAATGCCCTAAAAAACCTGCTTAAATTGAAAACTAAATATTTAGGCGAATTTAAATGTATCATTAGAATTAAATGAACAGAAATTTTTATTTTAATTGCTTATGATGGAAATCCTGGTACAACACAGCAGTATAATTAGCTGCGTCATCTTGGTTAAATGAAATATGTATAAATCATTTCGTTCACTTCCCACTCGTCTATGATAATATAATTAATATAAGTCAACCGTATATTTTTAAGGACCAAAATTAGCGCGTTTTCAATGTCATTTGGCTTTTAGGAAGGCTTGTATCTTTTTTAAGTTTAAACAATGTGAAATATCTTTAATAAGATGAAGTGCAAGTAAATAATTTAAAAAGAATGCTTGATATTTTTCTTGCTTGATATAATTTGATATTTTTCTAAGAGTGCCTAGTTCCCCAGAAAAAAGTTCAACGCCGTCGAGCATATATAAAATCAACCAATGGAAAAAAAAATGCTCTCCGAGTTTTTTGAATATTAACTAATGTATTACAAACTGTCTCACTTAGATGGAAGTTAAGCTTGCCCAGTCATTGAATATTTTTGACTGCCACTCAGGTTGCCTCTTATGAATGAGACAAAAATCTAGAAGTCAATAAATTATGCTTATTCAATTCCTACTATTAGTTCACACTCTCCCTATATATATCTTGTTCAAATATTCAATCGTTAATAAAATACTTTTTTATTTATCCACAAATACATTTCTTTTGAACTTGTAGTGGATGACACTTGATGTTAATACAGTTTTTCAAATATTAATTCATTCATTAAATTTAATTCATTAATTTTAGTTTTTTTCAGATTTAAGTTGCATGTATCTAATAATAGATGGCTCCAGATGTAAGAAGAAAAGTTCAGCTTTATTTGTAAAGGACTTTTCTGCAATATAGTGAGGAAAAAAAGTAGGAATTGACTTAAATTTTTTTTTATATGACTTGTTTTTTAATGTGATTTCCACTTGTCACCTTACTGATCAATACATTTAATTGCTTTATCATCTTAAAATGTGCACATTTAGTTTTTTTTTAAAAATTTAGTTTAGAATTATTTATCCTATCTCAAAAAAGGAAGTTTTAAAAGAATACATTTTGAGAGATTTTTTATGATCAAATAATGGCCTTTGGTGAAGATCGTGTAAACGTCTTACAACGAAACTTAGTCTTCCTAATGGTTGCTTTCCTAATTTTTTAACATGTAACAGGCAAATGTAAGGCAAAGTACACCAGAAGTTAATTCTCTTTTATTCCTAGCCTTTCTAGTTGCGATATAAAAAGAGAAACACAATGCCTGTTTATTTACATAAAAAATAGTTATTGGATACAATTTTTATGAGGTAAATATTTAATCATTAAAAAATTTACGTTGGTGAAAATTTTTAATTAAATTTCTATAAAACTAAGAAGAAAGTTGTACAAAATTTAATTATAATTATTACTCGTGATGCAAAGATGAATTATTTTCGTTTGAAACATAATAACGTATCAAGAATATTAATAAAAATTCTTGGAACATCGCAAAATTAATAAGAATTTTTCTTTCATGCATGTGAATTTCTGCGAAGCAACAACTAAAAAGTTGCCATCACAAATTATAAAAACAGAAAAACATAATATTTCGAAATTCTTCGGCAAAGACCCATAAAACAAAATGTTTCATATTTAATAATATAATGTGAAAAAGTGATTTTTCATAAAGTTATTAAATATTTTTCATCAGGAATTAGCAGGAAAATATACAATTTCCTACTTATTCTTGATGAAAAATGTTATACATAGATTATATTTTCCTAGAAATTGAATTTTAGGAAATTCTTTTGTTCTTTAGTTACGAAAAAGTATTTTTTACGTAAAAAAAAATTCAGAAAGCAGAAGTTATTACGAATATTTTTATGTTGTAGTGTCTCATTGCAGTAGTCATTCCGGATTAAAAAAATTAAAAACAAAATAAATAATTGAAAAGTTTCTCAAATCAAAAATGGTTGCATATTAGAACCAAAGTTTTTTTTTTTCTTCTTTTAATCATAAGAGTCAAATGATCTATGTGAAATTGAAATATACATTTTAATCTGAGTATCTAATATTTTAAAAGCAATATTTTATTCAATACCCCTAAGGGGTTTTTCCTTTTTTATTTTTTAGCGTTTTCTCTAATTCTAAAATGTTTTCATTTTTCCGAATTATGCTGCGGTTTTAATTAGCGATAAATTAGTAATATTTAAAAAAAAAAAAAAAAACCCTAAAATATACCATTTCATTAATTTTCTCTGAAATATGTAAAATATTAATTTTACCTAACTAGTAATTTTCAAAATATTGAATCGATTGTTTAGTTTACTGTCAAAAATGCTTTTGTTTTAAACAATACAACAAAAGGTATATTGCACAAAGCTGACTATCACAGTTGGCGAGATATTTGGCGTACTTAAATTTTATGAGGTATTTGGTGATATTGGTAATTGATTTGACGAAACTTTTAGAAACAAATGCAAGTTTTTATTAATAAAACCATTTTTCCTTTGCACTATTATTTTTAACAATTTCCTTTTTTAAATTAAACAATAAAAAAGACATTAAGTATTTTGGTCTTCAAATAAAAAAAAAACTTATTTCAAATTTAAATTCATTAAAAAAAACATTGAAATGCGAAAATAATTCAAAATTTTGAAATTAAAGGTCTTTTTACAACTATTACCTTATGAATTTACTGATTGTCAATACATTCTAAATTTCAGGATATTAAAATTTAAAACCATTTGAGCATTTGGAAACTAGAACTAGAAATGAATTAGAAACAAATAGAAACTCAAAATATCCTAGAAACAAATACATGTATCTATATACATATTTTAGAAACAAATAAATATTTGTTTCAACATACATATTTTAAAAACAAATTAGTACGTTGATAGTGTTTTTAATGTGCTAGTTGGGAAAAGAAATATCCTAATATAAATATCAACCACTCCAACATGTATAAAGAAAATTTATAAACGAAGTTCATTCATATAGTCCATTGAATAATTCCAACAGGAATAATTACAAATCTATAAAAAGAATTATTAAAAAAACAAAATATCCTAAAACAAATACAAGTTAAAAAATATTTTAGAAAAAATACAAGCTCAACAAAATTTAGAAACGAAAACATATTTTAGAAACAAATACAAGCTCTGAACGAAAAAGCTATCGCTATAAAGAATGTTGATAGTTTTTTTTTTTTTAATGTGTTAGTGACAAAAAATATCCTAATATGAATATTATCCATTCCAATAGGTATAATGAAAAGTTTTCAAAAATTAAGTTCAATCATATAGTTCATTGAAAATTACAATATGAATAATTATAATTCTATAAAGAAGATATCTTTAAATGTTTCAGTGTAACTAACTCTAATAGCATTTTCATATCACAATTACAAAATTTTGTAAATTTATATATAAGTAATTTTATATTTTTGAAAAAAAAAAAAAAAATTCTACAAAAATATTAGTTTGTAGAAATATTGCATCAGAAACCTAATTTAACATTGTTATTAGTAATATTGTAAAATCAAATGCAATATTGTAATTTATAATAAGTAAAGATTAATGTTTTTTTCAAATTCAGTATTTTAAAAAAATACTATTTCAGCTAGAAGTGTTATATTGTTCTAAAGTTCTATTGAACTTAGAAGTGTTTCGAAGTGATCTACTACTATACAATTTCCGTAAAAGTACAATATAAGTTTCATTTAATAGATATAAATAACTAATCAATTATACATAAACAAATTTCACACTGAAAAGAGTTAAATACAATCTTTCCTTCCTCTCTACTACTACCTTTCAAACTTTTTTTAATTAATTATACAAAACAAGTAACTTCTTGTTTCGAACAATAAATTCTTAAAAAGTAACTGCTTCCGAAAATAAGCAAGGCGTTTTAATTAATCATCCAACATAATTTCCTTCCTCACAAAACAGTAAAAAGCGATTAAGTAAAGTATTTTTGTCTACTAATAAAAAAAAAAATTAAATTTGATTTCATTAAAAAAATAATGAAATGCGAAATAATTTAAAACTTTAATTTCATAGGTCTTTATCTTAGAATTTATTGATTTTCAATACATTCTAAGATTCAGAATATTAATATTTAAAACCATTTTTTTATCATTTGGAAATTAGAACTAGAAAATGAATTGTAGCAATAAATCTTTGCATATATTTAAAAAAAAAATTTTTTTATTATTAATCCCATTCCAAACTATATATTTCTTAAAGAAAGAAAAATACATTTACAACTGATGACAAAAGTTTCAAAAAATAACATTGTGTTCATTATTCTTCTGAAATTAGCGTGATAAATCTTTTAGAGTTTTTTTTTTCATGTTCAATACTGAAATTCCTTTATCAGCCGTGAACTTGTCAATGATAATCTTTAATAATTTAATTAACTTTATGTGAATTTCCTTATTTAAAAGTGTTTTCTGCTTTTGCATATACTGGTTTTGTCTTTAAAATTAAAGGACTTTTTCAGATGAAGAATATTTTCACTTACAGAGGAGAAGACTAAATTTTTAAATGTGGACTGATAATGGAACAATATAGAATTTCTTTCGATAAAAAAAATATGAAATTAGTGTAATTAAATACAACTATTAATTTAAGATTTTAAAATTTTATAAGAGTAAAGCTATTTCAGTAAAGTCTTTCAGTCTGATTTTTAGTCAGACTACAAGCATTATATTTAACAAAATGACAAATGACATCAAATTTCAAAAGGTAATTTCAGCAAAAAATGATATTAATATTCAAAGCCTATTTTCATATTTAAAACATTTTTTTTTAAGAAAAGAAAAGAAACACTAGAAAAAGATAAAATTCTTTTACGCAGTTAATAATTTTTTTACTAATTTGATTTAATTATTTATACGAAATTTTCTTTGTTGTGAAATCACTTTCTTAATTAATAGCTTTAATGTTCATTTATATAAGTTTTATATAAGTTTTATATAAGTTTTATATAAGTTTTATATAAGTTTTATATAAGTTTTATTAGGGGGGCCTGATGGCCGAATGGCTAGCGCTCTGGCGTTCTGTACCACAGGTATCGGGCTCAAATCCCGGCTTTGCCCATGGGTGTTGCAGTGGTTCGGAATCCATTTTAAGCTGTATGTTCCGGTCCTAATAGGATCGTAGAGCGCTGCGGGGGCATTGTTACTCCGCGTCCGTAGCTTACCATCAAGTTACACGCGCCCCTGGGTAATGCAAAGTGAGTAACATCGGTGCAGCCCTTATGGCGAAAGATCACGGTCTATTTGCCAGCTGCATTAGAAGAAAAAAAAAGGAAAAAAAGTTTTATTAGGTAACATTTATTGAATTTTATTTTATTAAAAACCTTGCAAAACATGAAAAAACAGACGGCAGAAATCTAAAAAAATTATTTATGCTTATTTATTATTTCCATAAACTTCATCAAATCGTATAAAATAACATGATTTTTAACAAACTGACCATATTTTAATCTTCTGATTAATTTATCGTATATGTATAATAAAAAAAAAAAGCAATTTTATTAAAAAAAGCCAATTCATTGAAATGAAAACAATTTAACGAATTCAGGTAATTTAAAATTTATAATAATAATAACAACAGCCTTAATGAAATAATTAAAAAATAATTGAAATCAAATTGATTTGACTAACAAAATTTGCAATAACTTTTATATTTTTAGTTTTTAATTTTTAACCAAGCCCATAAATCCATTTTTAAAACTTCTGGGGTAAGTTTAAAAATTAATAACATTGTTTTTCCCTTTTCATCTCTTATTAAAATCTGTTATTTTAATTGGCAAATAGTTTTTTTATATTTCTTTCCAGAAATGAAATGTAATTTGCCTATTATTGTGACGATTGTGAGTGAAATTAAACATATTTTTGGATTCCAATATTGAAAATTTATAGAAGAAAAGATTAAAATATACTAAATTATTTTAGTTGGTAAATATTTGGAAAAAAGATAGAATTTTCAGAATTAAATGTTGTTGACGAAGAAACAATTTGAAAATTAGTCAAATTAAGTTGTACTTCAATTATTATGAAGCAATTTGGTTTTAAGTATAAAAAATAAATATTGACTATTTTAATTGGATCAATGTATACATATTTTCCAAAAAAAAAAATTTTTTTTTTTATTTTTTTTTACCTCAATTTATTATTATTATTATTGGGGATGATGCCCTGAGCATATCTTTATAATGGCCCAGGAAATTATATAAATCAAATATGTTTAGGCCTATTAATCACATGTACACTATTTAACTTAACTGAGGGCCCTAATCAAAATGCACAATTAAAATTATCTAATAAATATATATTTCATTCTTTTCATTTTAGTCAAAATTTATAATTTAACATAGTAAAAAAGCAAATAAATAATTCAAGTCTTTATTGATAATTAATTGATATTATTGTAACCCCAAGAAAGATCTTTCGGTTTTTGCAATATTTTTAGTAGTGAAAACCATAATTACTTTCTTATAGAAATAATATATTAATTTAACAATTGTTTTTCAGTATCTGGTGATATTATATTTGCCATGGGACTTTCCCATTAATTTTGTTTTTATTCCACATTTATAACTGTAATTGGCAGAAAAACCAAAATTGTGGCAATATTTTTATACTTCCATATGCATGTGTTTGAATGTGTTTTTTTTGATAAGAATAAATAAAATTTAAATGAATATTTTTTGTTTCAACAAAAGGATATTTCAAAGATAAAATTTGACGAAAGTAGTATATTCGTTTAGAACGTTTAACAACGATTCATTCTAATGGATGTAATCTGTATGTTAGTCTGTGTGCCTTTTATTTAACTTACTATTTGTTATCCTCAGCTATTTTATTTT
Organism: Caerostris extrusa; assembly: GCA_021605095.1. Lineage (NCBI taxonomy): Eukaryota > Metazoa > Arthropoda > Arachnida > Araneae > Araneidae > Caerostris > Caerostris extrusa. The sequence goes on from BPLR01007473.1 coordinate 54,431, forward strand.
TATAAATGAATTTTTTCAAAAATAATTACAAATTTCCCTCTCTTCGATTGCCCTAAAAGTCGCTAATGACATCATATCGAGAAGAAAAAAACTAAGCAGAAAATCAGCTACTTGATTTCCAACATAATTTTTGCAAAACAGTCTTGACGAGGACTTCTTAAGACATCTGAGACAGTAAAACCCAAATCTGTTTGTCTGCAGAGATTAGGGACCTCTTAAAAGGAATCACATAAAAAATAGCATGAAACTTCATAAGACGCTATAAAATATATTGTTTGAAACACATTTAAAATAAATTATTCTGTAAATAAGGTCATCATAAAAAATCCCCCAACTGAAAATATGCACATCAAAACTTTAAGATGTTAAGAAAACTAATTTCTAGCTACAAGAAAAAATTGAATTTATACACCAAAACAGTTTTAAATATTTTATTTGCTTATAAAGATTCCCTAATGTGCATTTAAATTTATTCATCGAAGTCAAATACATAAATTTTCTTGTGGAGAACTGGTTCAAACCCATTTTCCTCTCTTGAAAAATCTACTTCCCATCTAATAAAATTCGCGGTAATGTCATATAATATTGGCTAGGTCATCTGTCGGATTCCTTTTAATTAGCATGTTATTTTGACAGCCATTTGTTGATTTCTTTTTAAATTACACTTTTCTTATTAATTTTTATTCATAATGTGTTAATGATGTAATTTTTTTAATATCGTACAAAAAATGGCAACATAAAAACATATTTGAGTATATTTTTAAAATATGGTTACGTAATTATCACGTGTTGTCTCCTGAATACTTCAATACACATGGCACCCTGTGCCATTTCCACAATATCAATTATATTTAATAGTTAAAAACCATGAACACATCACATACGGTACCTGACCGTGTACCTCGTTCAGCCGCTCCTAGTGTTTTCCTCGTCATCTCTAAATGAATTGCATGTACTTACCAGTTCATACAGTTACAGTTCATACAGTTCATCAGTTACTGGTCACAGTGGTGACCTCTCGCGTCCATTTAATTTTAGTTAAACCTTATACACGAATAATCGACAGTGATTCAGTATTATAAAGCCGCAAATCTTGAAGTCATGTGGCCTGAATGGCTGAGTGTCAAGCGCCTGGCTCTAGGTGACACAGATTTCGGGTTCAAATCCTGGCTATGCTATGGATGTTTGCAGGGGTTCGAAATCCACTTTAAATAGTAGGTTCCTGTCTCATATGACTGTAGAGTGTCACAGAGCCCGGTCAGACTTCCACACACATCATTCCCAAATTATATAGGGGCAACTCAGCTTAGGCACAGTGATTTGGCGTGGTGGGGTGTGATATTTCTATGTAGTAATAGTCTTGAAGACATGAAAACAAATTGTATATTCTCACATGTGAAAGTTGGTGAACTGTTGAGGAAAACGGATTCACATTTGTATTAAATGGAGAAAAAAAAGAGATTTGGTTTGGTTTGTCTCTCTACGGTCATCTTCTGCACACGAGGACTACACAGAGAGGGACCTAAAGTTTAAAGTGGATTCGAACCACTGACAAACATCCATGCCACCACCAGTATTCGAAAAAAAAAAGAGGAGCACTGCCACAGAACCGGCGTAACCATAATTAAATACCTATCACATTAGTATTTTAGATGCTACTTTCTATGCAGAGCTGAGATCTTAGATTCTTAAGCAGCCAAGACCTATTTTTTTTATTGACGTTCTAACCGAGAAACCAAAATTCAGCTTTTATCTTTCTCACATTTGGGACTTTTTCAAACTAAACTCTATTTAGCCTTTTTTATATTTCATTTTACAAACAATTCTTTCACTTTAAGTAGCCTAGGGCCCTTCTGGTTTATCTGGTTATCTTTTTTCTTGTGCTAGTATGCAAACATATGCAAACCTACCAGGAATTTGAATTTAAAATGTCGGTAGAAAAAGTTCACCATCGAAATTGTAATTCAATTTCTTAGTCTTCGTTTTCTTCCGATGGCTAGTTTCCAAACGTAATCTTATTTATTCTTAACATAAACTTTTATATGAGAGATATTATGTTTTCTTATAATGTATATAAAATATTTTAACACACGTTTAAAAATTATTTTCATTGTTTTTTAAAGTAAAATAATATAACTTTTCAATTGATTAACTACAGTAACAATTTTTATTTGCCGAGTATTTTGGTTAGCATACTAAATATTTTTTTTTTTTTTTTTTGTTTAATTTACGAAAGTGCAAATTAAAAAGGGCATTTATTCATTGTAATTGAATATTGTTTCTTTGTGAAATTGTTTGGTGATGTTATCCATTGTAAAGAAAATATTGTTGACAATCGTTGGCTATAAACAAAATAAATCTCAAAAAGATAAATTATATTTTACACCTAAAAAATATTTGCCATTTCCGACTGCGTAACTCCAGCACTCAATAATGACAATTAAAGATACATCTTATATCCAGTTTTGCTCCTATGTTCAGATATAAAGCTTTTTCATTTGGTAGAAATAACATTGTTTCTTTTTTTTTTTCTTCGGCTATTGTGGGGTAATGGTACCAAATAATGTTACAGAAGACGCAAAGATTTGCCCTAATAATTGATTTGACATTTAAAATAATGTCCGTGTGCCTTTGTTATTAATGGAGTAATATTCCTTCTTTAGAATATCGAAGTTTGTTCACCACATACATAATATAAATTCTTTGGATGGTTTTCACAATTTTGTGGCATTTTAAAGAATTTATTCGTACAAAAATAAACACATGAACTCAAATAGTATAGTATAAATCAGACGAATAGTATATAAATTAACATAAGTAAGTTTGCAGCTCGACACGCAGATATAAAATAAACGGAACTGACTCACGTAATCAATGCACTGAAATTATCAAGTTCATTAGTCTTATATGAATAGGTCTTGAGTGTATATAATATTTTTTTTGGAATCTATATTATCATACATCATTAGCGATCCCCTTCTAAATAAAATCGAAAGTAAATGAAGTTACAAAGCACAATGTATCACGTTAGCTGTATAAATTTATAATTTATGTGAATTTACAAAATTACTATTGGATAGCTTTTAGATACAGCTAAAGAATATTAAGAAAAATCCCTAGTTAGCTTGCACTTATTTCAGAAACACTGACAAAGACTGAAATTTAATGCGCCCTTTGTTTATGTTTTCAACAGCATAATAGAAACAAGGTTAAAACTATTCTTGCCTACACACGGGCGAGATCATCACGTTCAGGAGAAACGTTGAATCATGAGATTCACTTGAGGCTCAGTATGCGCTCCAGATGAGAAGCATTTAATTTATAGTCTCTCATCCCAAAGAAAAATATTTTTAACGCACCGCGGCACATTAGTTTACCTACAAATTGTCAATGGGAGAGCAAGTAAATTTCGCGCACCCTGCGCGTATCTGAGTTTTGGGTTTTCGGCTTAAAAGTAGATTTCTTCCACGAATATATCATTACCTATCTTCAAATTTGTCAGATATTGTATGTCTCTTATTGTATATGTGTGGTGTTTGTGGAAAAATAAATAAAGCTGTGAGTTCTACAACCTGCGCCTCAAGTATCTCAACCCTGTCACACCCAATTACAATCTGACTGCCTAACCCCACACTACAAGGTGAATTAAATTAAACTGCATAACTAAATTTTAAGTTTACCACAATCACATAACAATAACGAAATTTGGAAGATTAAGATGAAATAACATTACCTTGCTTTATTAACACATGCAAAATTCCTATTCGCTAATAAGCTGTGTCTATAATTTAAAAGTTCAAATTAAGTTAAATACACCAAGGCAGTTATTTCCTTTCCCTTTGATCATGAGAGGTAACTATTATATCTTAATCATAAATCAGAACTGTGGTAATAGGCAGAAAATCGTATCTAATAGCAAAAGGAAATTAGTTCATTTTTTGTATGAATAAATATTTAATTGATGCAATTATGTGAATATACGCATATAATGGTATCTACGAAATGAGCTATTATAATTAAACAGTCATCTATTTAACTTCAATTTGGAATTCGTTGCTCATAAGAATCTATTTATCCAATTAAGTATGATTCAAACAAGCAATTATTGCATTAATTAATAGTAACATACTCACTTATCACAACTAAAGAGGAAATTTTTGTCACATCTTAAATTTAACAGCAGCATTAAATGATTCAAGCCGTTAAAATATGCAACCAAAATAAATTATACTAACAGTCTCATGGATTAAACTTTATTTTCATGCATTCTTTAAGTTCAGTAAAGACAATTACAAGCAATTAAATGTATTATTAAGGATATTATATAAAAAAAAAACCAAAAAAAATGTTTTTTTCACTTTTTTTTATGAATCAGATTAGGTACAAGGATTGCAAATAACAATGTAGTGCTATTTACAAATGATATTGTTACTGCTGTGTCTTTTTAACGAGGGTCAATAGATCAAAAATTTTTTTCCTGTTTATATGAACTACAATATTCACTGGAGCATCAGTGACTAGCGCTCTGGTGCTCGGTGCCACAACTTTCGGGTTCGAGTCCCGGCGGTGCTATGGATGTTTGTTATGGTTCGGAATACCTTTTAAACCGTAGGTATCAGCCTAATATGAGTATACAGCGATGGGAGTTGGATTGGCAACTCTATCCCATAACAAGAAAACATCTGCTGTCTCAAAATTCTGCCAGTAGGAGGCGGCCTTGGTCCACCATGGGCTATTGCCCCAATGCGAAGAAGAAGACGATGTGTATTATTGGATTTAGAAAATTTATGAAATAAATTTAATATATTTTATTGAAAAATGATTTGGCGTAATCTATTTTTTTGCAAAATGTTTCATGTATTTGAAAGATGAATTTATTTACCAATTTAAAAGATCAACAGTACAAAATCAACGAGTAGCAATGTATTATAAAATAGTCAAACACAAGTATAAGAAATTGTACATGTTAATCTTAAAGATGCTATACGTATAACACTTTATATCTTATATATATTCTTAAAAAATAAAAATAGCTCTAATAAGATCTTTCGTTGATGATCCAAGTTAGTTTTTTGTAAGCCTGAGTGCTGAGAAAGGTCTCTGAACTCTTACTTGGTTTGCTGCAGAAATAGCAACTGTATTTGTTGTGGTTGCATTATCGAAAATAACAATTGATTATTCTCCTTCATTTAATATTATATTAATTCTCAGAATTTTAGAAAATTAAAAAAGTCTTACTTAGTCTTTTAAAAAGTCGAAAGTCTTACTTTTCCATCGACTCCTGACCACTGAATTTTTATTTCAGAGCAAATACAAAATATTTCCTATTTTTTTAAGTAAACTATATTAACATGTTTTTTCTATGCTTTCTTTTAATTTCTATATGAATTGTCTGCAACACCGGTATTCATACTCTGTTTCATGGTACCCAGATATTTCACAAAACATTGTCGTGTGTTTCGCAAAAATATAAAATAAATGAAATAGTAAAACGTTAATATAAAGAACGAAATGCACGTTAATTATCAATGCTTAATTTTCTAGTTTAGCTTACTTAAATAATGGGCAGAACATATATAGGCAGTATGAATACTGTTTAAAATGTAGAGTAGCATAAAACATAGAGTTGATGTTATTACCTCATATTTGATTGATGTCTTTTCTTAACGAAAACTGAGATTAGACTCTAATTTATTATGTGGTAGTTAGAGTGGTCTCAACCAGCCATGTTAAATTTGCTAGTTTAACGTGCTTAATTAAATATTTATACTGTGAAAATACGATTTAAAATTTAGGATGCATTTCCATTGGTAGCGCGACGCTAACGTGACCGCAACTTTGCGGAATCAGATTAGCGATTTAAAAGGGTTGACTGTTACCACTACTGCCAATTATTCTCAATCGCTAATCTGATTCGTCAAAGTTGACGTCGCGTTAACGCCGCGTTGCCAATGAAAAAGCACCCTTAGAGTTGGTCATTATATTTGTGACGCTGATGTTATTCTTAATCAAAACTGACGCTAGGCCGTCTGTTTCTTTTACGCTTTGGCCTTAGAGTGACTTTTAATTACCCTCACTAATTATATTAGCTTAGTGTTTAATTAAATAAATGTAAACGCAGTAGAATACGATTTCAAAGTTAAGAATTAAATTTTAAATACTGTTACAAAAAAATTTTAATAAATAACATTATAAGAACTTGTCACAAAAACATATTGTGCCAAAGATAATAAATAATTCTTGCAAAACACCAGAACATATTCCTGCGCAAAATTAAATAAACATCCACCCAACTTGAAAGATGCAAACCATGATACAGAATAAATTTCCAGCATTGGAATGCATAAGGCACTTGGAGACTAAAACTGTACCGGTTCATCTCTCATCCAAGGCTATCTCTAACAGGAGTAACTCATTCTCATCTCATATCGCCAAAATTCGCGATATTCATGAACAACAATAGAATGTCTTCCGCTCTTGAGGTTTAGCAAGTATTTTAATTAAAAGAATGTGTTGTGGCACAGGTGTAATATCCCCCTAGCTAGGATAAACGAAAAGAGAAAAGATGATGGGTATTCACAGCGTCGAAACAAAGTTTAATTTTCGCAGAATTAAGAATCCTTGAAGATTGCATAGCTTACTTATTTTGAGCGGAGAAAGGTGATATAAGGATGGGTTACATTTTAAACGGTGAGGAGTCTTATTTTTATACCGACCCCTGACTTCTCAATTGTTTTCAGAGAAAATACAAAATATTTCTTTTTTTTTTTTCAAATTAAGAATATTAACATGTTTTTTTTTTTGTATGCTTTCTTTCAATTTCAATATGAATAATCCATAACACAAATATTCGGAAGATCATTGTGGTATGTTTCTCAAAAAAATTTAAAAAATAGTAATGCAGTAATATAATGAATGCAATGTTGTACACGTTAATTATGAATGCTAAAAATTTCTAGTTTATCTTTCTTAGATAAATATATATGCAGTGTGATTACTGTTTAAAATGTAGACTTGATGTTATTGTGTCGCATTTGATAGTGATGTCTTCTTAATCAAAACTGAGGGTGGTCTCTGCTCGTTACAGTGATTTTAACTGTCGCTGTTAAATTTGCAAATTTAAAGATGTTTAGTAATTATTTATGCTGTTAAAATACCACTTTAAAATTAGGGCGCATTTCCATTGGCAGCGTCACTCTAACGTGATGTCAACTTTGACGAATCAGATTGGCGATCGGAAATGACTGTAATCACTACTGTAATCAATCTGTAGTCAATCAATTATTCAACGATAATATATAAATATTAATATAATTATAATAGATTGTAATTAATCAATCAGTTTCGATTGCTAATTGAATTCATCAAAGTTGACGTCGCGTTAACGTCTCATTGCCAACGATAATTCACACTTAGAATTGGTCATTAAATCAATATGTGACGCTGATATTATCTCTTAACCACAACTACGGTTGGACCTTCTGTTTCTTTTACGCTTTGGCCTTATAGCGATTTTAATTACCCACGCTAAATATATTACTTTTAACATGTTTAATTAAATAAATATATAGACAGTAGAAAACGATTTAAAAGATAAAGTTATTGTCATTAGAACAGTATATAAAATTTATCTATTTAAGATATTCACAAGAAGTTGCCACAAAAACACATTGTGCCAAAGATAATGATAAATAAATCTTACATAACACACACTTGAGCATATTCCTGCACAAAATTCAATAAACATCCACCCAACTTGTCAGACGCAAACTATGATATAGAATAAACTGCGCGCATTGGAATGCATAATACAATTGGAGACTAAAACTGTACCGGTTTATCTCTCATCCAAGGCTATCTCTAACAGGAGTATCGCATTCTCATCTCATATCGCCAAAATTCGCGATATTCATGAACAACAATAGAATGTCTTCCGCTCTTGAGGTTTGAGTAAGAATTTTAATTAAAAGAATGTGTCGTGGCACAGGTGTAATATCCCCTAGATAGGATAAATGAAAAGAGAAAAGATTTGTTGTGTTTTCACGGCGTGAAACGAAGTTTAATTTTCTCAGAATTAAAAATCCTTTGAAGATTGCATGGTTTACTTATTTCGGATAAAGGAGAAAGGTGATATAAGGATAGGTTACCTTTTAAATGGTATTATCATAAATTTTCATCCAGGGATATTTTCATTCAAATATTTTCAAATGATTGTTGATTTTCTATACATATTATGACATCAGTAAAAATAACTTTATGTTATAACAGAGATAAATTTTTACTTCTCTTCGATAGACAAGCAGTCAAAAATGAAGTTTGATCAGTAATCCTGATGCTTCATTTAAAATAATTTTTAATTAATTTATTTAAATTTTTAATGTCTGTTTATGCTTATTAAAGTAAAGCGATTTCAAATCATCTCATTTTTAATTGTTATAGCATTACTATTCGTAGTAATATTGGAAATATGCATCTTATGTAGCAAAATATAATAGCTGTTATGTTCTATTGTGCTACAAGTTAAAAAACAAATTGAATTGTTGAAAACAAATAAAAAAATAATTGTTTGGACAAACAGTTGGAGCTACTTTCAACGAATTAGATGAAAAGAAATATGCGGGTTTACCAAATGACACACTGAATGCTATTAAAACGTTGTATTTAAACTTATGCAAAAATAACTTTTGAATAAGAAGGTACAACATTGCCCTGATAGAAAAACATCACAAATTGTTTAGCTGGCATTAGATCAGGAAAATATCGCTCAAGTGAGACATAGGATACACATTTCACTTTCTGTTAAACAATATTGAATAATATCTTTCAGGATACGCAGTACAAACATCCCATATGACAACAAAATTGAACATCAAGCTGCAGTGTGAGAGATCTATGAATCCCTATAAATACAATCTATGGATACATCTTTATTGGCTTCCTATTCATTGGCGCATAAGTAACTGAAACACAACCATGAGTGCGACGTATGATTTGTGTGACCATATTACATGTTACCAGTCGTCTACTGTCCATTAAATATAGATGCACATTGGTTCATTGTGGTATATCATGCTTTTGGGCTTTCCTTAGCCATATATCGGGTTATGCTAATATATTTCCATGTGATGCAATACCTAGGGCAGTTAAAAGAATGAATAGACAAGCATTACCTAACAACAACTTTTGTCAACAATCAATCACTTCACTTTTGGAATCTATTTCAGATAATCGTTCTCCTTAGCTGAAGACAATCTGCCGTGAGTGGCAAGTCTTCTTCCGATAAGCATCGCCTCTGTGGAAATTGTTTGTTTTATACAAAAATTCTTACGTTTGCATTGTACATTAAATTGCAACCCGCGTTGCTGCTACTTCAAAGAAAGTTATAATGTCTACAACTTAGTGGTCCTGTTTCCAGCCCAATTTTAACTGCAGAAATGAACAACATATATTAATTTTAAGGATACTGACATTCATGCTATATGGGCTTTTTCCTTTCTGTTCACATAGAAGAGATGGTTTGCAAATACAGTTTTTATATTGTAGATTGTCTAGCAATCAAATAGCTGAAATGTTTTATCAGTGGTTTTGTAAAATAAAATTAGTGATATATCAAAAGTACTTTGATGGTTTTTTCTCGTTCTAATGCAGCTGGAAACCACTTAGACAATTGTCTTTGATGCCTTAAGGAAAGTGCTGCACAGGCATTACTCACTTTGCATTACCCAGGGGCGTGTGTAACATGAAGATAAGCCATGGACGCGGAGTAACAATGCCCCCGCAAAAAGCTCTACGATCCTATTAGGACCGGGACCTACGGTAAAAAGGGGATTCCGAACCACTACAAACACCCATGGGCAAGTCGGGATTTGAACCCTATACCTATGGTACCGAGCGCCACAGCGCTAGCCACTCGACCATTAGGCCCCACACTATGATGGTTATTAATGGGAAAAATAGAATTTGGCCATCAAAAATTTCCTTTAAAGGAGTATCGGTCAAGGTAAAAATTTTCAGTACTACAAAAATTCAAATTTCAAACACAGTAGATGAAAAAGTGAGTGACGACTTATTCATGCCTTAAGAATAAAAAAAATATTTTATTTGTGGATTAATTTGTTTTAAAGTACGTGTTAATATTACCGCATCTCTGACTAACAAACATTAATTTTGAAGTCAATTCATGTGAATTTCACAATTAAAAGTTAATATTACTTTGCGATTAAAAATTTTAGAATTCTAACTATCTCATTAAAAAAATTCTAATAAAATGGAAATGTAAAATAATTTGGATTATTTCTAAGTTTAAGAAGAGGTAATTTTTTTTTGTCAATCACATCAAAGCAATTCTTGTGAATATAAATTAAAAATAAAAATAAGAAAAAAATGGACATGATTTAAACATATAGTGTTTTTAACGTCCAGTTTAATTTATTAAATTTAAGTTCAATCCTATTCATCCGAAAATTATTTTTTGAATGGTTATACATGTTATATTACTGAGTTTTTACATTTTTGTATATAAATGAAAAATAATTGTCATTTTTCAAATATTTAGGGAAAAAGTTCCAACCATAATTTTAAATTTTTACAAAAATACAAGTTACATTTCTTGTTTGAATAATATAATATGAGTAAGAACTAATAGTAACATTTAAAAAACTGGGATAAATTAAATTAAATAAGAATTAAACAAAAATAAAAAATAATGTTGATATTATCAATATTTATTATTTCATTGGAAAATGATACACTGCATCAATAAAATGAAAACAGCCATTGTCAAGAAAGTACTTTTATCTAATTTTTGAAGTTTTAATCTATCAAAAATATTATGTCGCATAATATTTTCAGTTATTTAAAATTAAATATATTAACAACAAGACAAAACCATAAATTCAATATATAAAATAAGTTAAATCAGTTGTGATCATTAGAATAATAAATCTAAACCTTATCTTTTAGCTATAAAATTCGTAAATCTGATAAAAATTCGTCACCGTATATTTCAATTTTCATGTGTTTACGTGTATGTAATTGCTGCTAAAAGTTCTATACAAGTAAATAACTTTTTCACACAAAAATAAAACTAAAAATTGGCTAAAATAAAACTGAAAATATTTCTAAATAATTCACATTGTTGAAGTTTCATTTTTCCTTGAATAAATAAGATCTTTCAAGCTTAGTAGTAATAATTAGCTCTTTCGAGCTATATTCAATAAAAGTAAGTATTCAAAGATAGATCAAATCTATTTTTACAATGCAAGTTCTGTCTTAGTCTTTATATTTTTACTTGTAAAATATGTATCAAACCATAGAAAAATAATTTCTGCAAAATATACATACTTCTAAATCATTACCATTGGTTTTAAAAATCATTTTTTAAACTGAATGTTAATTCCAATACAATGATTACCTATTTGCATCTTAAAAGAAAATTGAAATATCAAATTATATATCAAAGCTTTGTTTTCGGTTAGAGTATAATTTTATTTTTCAAGACGAATCACATTGATCATATCAAATGATAAAGTCGCATAAATTGTGAATTTAATTTATTTGTTCGTTAATCTATTTTAAAAACGTAAAATAAAGTCAAAAAAATAAATTCTGAAAAAGACTTACTTGATTTACCTTGCATCTAACCATCCTAAGATCGAAGACGTCTTGAAGATATAATAGATTTAATCTCGGTGAGAGTCTAAAGTTTTATTTGCAAGTCGAATCCCACTGATCACAACAACTGACACAATAAATAATTAAAATTCTTCTTATTCAATGATTTATGAGACAGTTTGAGTTAATTACAATAAAATTTATTGTGTAGCCTAGCAACATTCAATGTTCTATTTCCATGATTCGAAAATGCTTAAACATACACACAAAAAAAAGTCTAAAGAAACAATTTATTTCAATGTATCAAAAACGAAAAGATTATACGAGTAATGTAATGATTTTTAGTTGTCATCACATCATAAAAAACAAACAATCTGCGAATTATTTATTTTTGATACTGAAATTGTGCCTGAATGGCCGAGTGGCTAGCGCTCTGTCGCTCGGTACCACAGGTTTCGGGTTCGAGTCCCGGCGGTGCCATGGTTGTGTTGTTTGTAGTGTTTCGGAATCCACTTTAAAAAGTAGGTCCCGGTCTAATAGGATCGTAGAGCGTTGCGGGGGCATTGCTACTCGGCGTCCGTGGTTTATCTTCAAGTTACACGCGCCCCCTGGGTAAGGCAAAGTGAGTTCGTCTGTGCAGCACTTGCCTTAAGGCATCCAAAGACCAAGCTGTCTGTGTTTGCCAGCTGCATTAGAAAAAAAAAAAATGATACTGAAATTACTATTCAGTATTATTTCATCTAGAAGTAAATAAAGACACAGCTCTAGTGTTACACAATCACAGCTAACAATCTGACTTACACAACAGAGGAAGCGATTTGGTCAGTCACTCTATGGTCATTTTGTGCACAATTTAGGCTAATTAGGCCGGGGCCGACGGTTTAACGTAAATTTCGAACCACCAACAAGCATCTATTCCTCCACCAGGATTCGAATGTGAAGCCTACGGCACTAAAGGCCTGAGCGCTAGCCTACTGGCCATCAGGCCACCCACCGCAGAGGAAAGTAAATCCTTAGACTTCAATGCAAATTTCCTTAACACTATAGCTCACATAGACAATTAACTTCATATTGACAAATGTATTTTCATGGACTATAAGCTAGCTTCCCCATTATTACGGATTTTCTGCTTCTACATTAATCCACATAACATCTTTGGTTTTTAAATTTTATTTACATTAATATTGTTATTCTGATGACCGAGTGACTAGCACTGTGTGGCGCTTGGTGCCCCAGGTTTTCGCGTTCGTGTCCCAGCTGTGCTATGGATCTTTTAAAGGTTCTAAATTCACTTTAAGGCTTAAATGCTAGTATCATATGACTCTAGAGCGTCACAGAGCCAAGTCGGACTTCTACCTGCGGGTGCTCCAACACAATAGAAGCTGCCTCCTTTTCTTTCAACCATGAATTCTTACGGGTTCGTGGGCTTGGTACAGATGTCTACCAAGTGGGATAAGAAAAACCACAGAATCCACTTTAAACCATAAGTCTCTTTCTAATATTACTGTAGAGCATTGGGCGTAATGCTAACACCCTATCCCTCAAAAAAACATCTCTTGTTTCGAAATCTTCCAGTAGGCAGATGGCCTTAACCCACCATGATGCTATTGCGCCAAGAAAGAAGATCATGATTACGAACTATAGGAAAGAATCTCTATAACTGTGCTAAAATAAATAAATTTTCAACTAATTAACCTCGAATTCGAATTCTTCTGGCCATTTAAACACATACATTTTTTTTTTCAAACACAAACAATTAAAAAAAAACATAAAAACAACATTCAAAACTTTTTTGGTGACAGTGATAAAGTGATAAAAATATAAAATTAAACTACGAGTATAAGCTAAAATTTAACAGTTTTATAACACTGCTTGTTTGTGTTTTGATAATCCAAATTTATTGAAATATATTTTAAGTGAAAATTCTTCGCCAATTTTTTTTTATTTTAAATATTCAACAGCGAAATTTGTCATTATACCTCTAAATGGTAAAAATACAACAAAACAAAAAATAATAATATGGTCAGAGAACTGACAAATCCCAGGAGGCAGAATAGTCTCCATTCCTATCACTCGCAGCCTTTTTTATTATTCGTGACAGTCCCTTACCAATTGGAAGTCAGACGGTCCATTATATCTCCATATTATGAAATACATGTCTGGGGAAATCACCCAAGAATAGGAAGTGACAGCCACCAGAGTGGACGGTTGCTAGGCAACGGGCTTGTCTGTTGAATATTCCAACTTCGTGCATGCACTCAGATACTTAATTTTCGCTCCTCCGATAATTAGCAATAAATAAAAGATTCTTTGCTAGAATTAATTAAGAAGCTCTGGAGGAATCTTTACATCATTTTTGTAGAAATGTGTCCTGTAATTTTGAACAAATATGATTCGACAAATAGATGTGGAATGTAGAAAAACCAGAAGAATTCCACATATTTTTGGGTTTTGAATCGGAATACCTCTATTCAGTATGCCCAAAAAAAGCAACTGCAGTGGTTATTAACAAGGGAAAGATTCGTTGAAGGAAAGTTTATCTTCTAAACGCATTTTTTGTTTAGTAGTTTATCTTCTAAACGCTTAAATTCTTTTATATTTGGCAGAATATTATAGATTTTATCTGTAAAGTTACAGAACTTCACTACGGTGTGTAACTAAAACAGTGTAAATAAAATTTAAAAATGCAGGATGCTTTGTGGCTCAAAATAGGATGCGAAAACAAAATCATCAGCATTACGCCCAACTGTCGTATTAGTCTTAGACCTGTGGTTTAAAGTGGATTCCGAACCACTACAAACATCCATTGAGCTGCCGGGCCTCGAACTCGAAACATGTGAGCATCCTTTTTCCAGCCACAAAGCATTGTACATTTTTAAATTTATTTACCCTGTTATAGTTACCCACTATAGAGATGAAGTTCTGTAACAATAAACATAAAAACTATAAATTTCTTTAAATATAAAAGAACTGAAATTATCAAGACATGGCGGATAGTCTATAATCTTTCTCACAACGAATATTTAACTTGCTGCCAACCACCTCAGTTGCTTTTTGGGCATACTGAATAGAGGTTTTCCGATTCCAACCCAAAAAAATAAGTGGAATTCTTCTGGCTTTTCTTCATAATTTTCTACATTGCACATCTATTTGTTGAATCATATTTGCTCAAAATTACAGGACACATTTCTACAAAAATGATGTAAAGATTCCTCCAGAACTTTTAATTAATTTAGCCAACAATCTTTTATTTATTGCTAATTATCGGAGGAGCGAAAATTAAGTGGAAGTTGGAATAGTTGGCTGCTACTGTGTCCATGCCCTGCGCGATTAATCTGTCAACAGAAAAGCCCGTTGCCACAGCAACCGTCCACCTGGTGCCCGTCACTTCCTTTTCTTGGGCGATTTCCCTGGACATGTATTTCATAATATGGAGATATAATGGGCCGTCTGATTTCCAATTGGTAAGGGACTGTCACGAATAATAAAATGGCAGAACATTCTGCGCTCTGGGATTTATCATTTCTCGGACCTTATTATTATTTTTTATTTTGTTGTTGTTCATTTACCATTTAGAGTGATAATGACAAACTTTGTAGTTGAGTATTTGAAATAAAAAAATTCTGAAGAATTAGCACTTAAATATATATTTTAACAAATTTGATTATCAAAATATTATCACGTAGTGTTATAAAAACTGATATAGTTTAAGTTTATTATTTTTAATACTTTGGTGCGGAGTTATAAATTATATAGGAAAGGAAACTTAGACGTATTCTCACTTAATGGTGGAGTCAATATTTATAATAAATCATAACTCTGATCTATTTCTATATTGGTATATTAACAAAGATATTTGACTGTCATGGTACATCACGGGGCTATTGCACCAATGAAGAGGAAATATTTTGATGCTATCCAGGATTATAAAAAAATATGAGAAATTAGAAACAAAATCAATTTTTTTTTTTCTTATTTCTTACTAAAATAATTTTTAATAAATTAATAAGACATTTTTATAAGTAATTTACATGATTCATAAGGGATTATAAAACTGTCTGAGAATTAATAGCATGATAAGCACTATTTCAATAAAACTTTCATTTTAAAATATCTCAATCTTTTATCATATGCAACGCAATATTACATTATGATAAGGATTAATAAGTTAAGGATTTATAATTTAACTATATTATCTATATAAAACGATATTCTCTAATATCTATCCATTTTAAACTGTATTTGATAGATATTAGATATTATAGTTTTAAAAAAAAATTTCTAATATAGTTTAAAATATATAGATTTTTAACTAATATAGTTTAAAATAGATATATATTAGATAATATAGTTTTATGTAGATCATATAGTTAATTTATAAATCCTTAACTTACTCATCCTTGTCGTAATGTCATATTGCTTAACATATGATAAAAGATTGAGATATTTTAAACTATATTATCTAAAATCTATCCATTTTAAACTATATTATCTAATACATCACAGTAATTACAGGAGGAATCTTGATTATGTTTATGATCCCCAATTCTTGAGAAAAATAAAAATTTAATGTGATATGAATAAAAGCGCCCTGATGTCAAGAATGACAAGAAATGCTAACCGACCAACATTAATTATTACAGAACAACAAAGTTTAAGCAAACTTCAATTTTAAATTTCGTCAGTGTAATACAGGCACGTATTAGCCGCTCACTTTAGCATCTCCCGTAATGCAGTGTCTCATTTTTGACATGTTACCGCACCAATTAATTGACATGCGACGCAAAAAAACTGCCTTCTCTTTCCCTATGGCTTCCCGTTAAATTTTATTATTTAGCGTAGGAGCATACTTCTAAATGTATCGCTAATTGCAGTTTGAGAATTTTGATGCTTGCGCCGCATCATAATAAGTTAAATATTTTAAAGAAGATATTTTTGGTACAGAGACTTTAATCGAAAATGTTTTCTGACCGAGCCTCTAAAGCTTTTTGTATGTTCAAAACTGTTCAAAACCTTCTTTTTTTTTTCTCTTCTATTTTTTTACAGATTTATAAAAAGGCCTATATTTTAAACTGGCTGGTTAAAAATTGCTTCTATTGACAATAATTAAGTAAAATGAAATATTATATTATTATAAATACTTTAATACATATAATTTTTTTTCAGTCGAAGGTTATACACCTTTATAACATATGTATTAAATCGAATGTTGACGTTTTATTGTACAATGCGTTTTCATCTAAGGTATTTGCTTTATCCTCAGTGGCGCAACATACCGATTGTGGGCTAAGGCTGTCTCGCCTACTGGCAGATTTCACGATAGGAGTTGTTTTCTTTTTACGGGGTAGGGTTGTTAGTCTTACGCCCAACACGCTCTAGTCATATTAGACTGAAACCTACTGTTTAAAGTAGATTTCGAGCCACTACAAACATCCATGGCACCGCCATTACTCGAACCCGAAGCCAGTGGCATCGAGCACCAGAGAGCCAGTCACTTGGCCATTCAGGACCAAGATATATGCTACTATAACTTTATCTAGGATGTCCTACATGAGAGTTTTCAAAGCACACACATTGTTCTATCTAAATTTAGAAACCTTACCCCAAAATGGCCCACAAGGGAATCATCCGCTTCCACACTTGTATAACAATATAATTCATGTGAGCCACCATAACAATTCAGGGCATAAAATAGCTCGTTGTGATATCTATTTGGCTTGTAAGATCACATGATTCTATTAAAATTACAACAAAATGGGAATTATCTTAAATGAGATGAAGGATTGTCATATTGCTTGATATGTCTGATAAGTCATACCTAATAATAATCTTTTATCTTTTCCACCGACTTTACTATTAGTATAATTATATGACCCATAATGAAAGAGACACTCACATTTATTTTTCATAAAAAGCAAAATTTAGATGAGTGCATTGAAAGCAACGATTCACAATGGTAACAAATAACGTGCATTATATAAAAACATTAACAATTGGTAATCGAAATATATTCTTATTTTAAATTATATGTTCGAAAATTTATCTATGCATATTGTAATATATAATGGATGTAAAAATGATATTTTGAACGACTATTTGTTCACAATGTAGAACAAATTCTCTCAATCGTATATGATGTATAATAAAAGGAAACAAGAATATAAAAAAAAAAAATGGTTGGTGTAGTATAAGTTTGTTATAAAAAGATATTTCTCAAAAATTAAAATAAAATCACAGGTTTAGCCTATAGATTTATAAAATAGAATAGATTACAAAAATTGATAATATTAATGCTGATAAAAATAAAAGATTTTAAAGTAATTTTCATTCAAAAACGTTAGTTAGAAAAAAAAGGTAAAATGACATTATTCATTTATAAAACTATAAAGGAAATAATACAACAAAAAAAAAAAAGCAAATAATCGCAATTACAAGATCTATATATAAAATATTTTCAATTTATTTTAATGCATAATATAAAATTATGCAAAAAGTAAAATGCTTTTGCAATAATTCTATTATATATCCAAATGCAAAAAATGTACACTTTGGAGCAATTGATTATTATCGAAAATTCATGTCTCCGTTGAAACAGCAAAAATATGATTAATTTGTAAAACATGTTAAAAGTGATAATGGGATTGAAAGTATCGATAGAGGTAACTTCCATGAACTATTTAACAAAAGGATAATATTTCATGAAATTGGAGCAGAATAATTTTAAAAATTTAGAAATATAATCAAATTCAATAACGGAATGTTATTAATTCTCATGTTATAAGTGAAAAAAGAAATTATTAAAGTGCATTTGCATAAAATATTCCGTAAAAATATCGAATATATCTTGTTTATTCTCCACTGTAATGACAATGTTTTTAATACAAAAATAGGGTTCACTTTATTTTAGTGCACGCAGAATTTATTACAATACACATTTTAGATTCTATTCATATTTCTTTAATTCTGTTACTATTTTCATTGAATATATATTTTTGATACATTAAAGAACTCTCACCAGACTCCTTTCGTGTAGTAACGCTTTTGGGCAACGATTAACCGAGATCTCCAATGAAAGTGACGTTAATACAGAAACTTCAGTATGATGGTCGCGCTGATACTTATTGTGAAATTTATTCTCACTCCTCTGTAAGTTTACAGTGATGACAGTTTATTTTTATAAATTTTTCACTTTTCAATGATTGGAAGTGTCTCAGCTGTTATTTTGATAATTTCAAAGACTGTTATCAGTTATGTTATCTATAAAAAATCTTGATGTTATAATGTTATGTTATCTATAAAAATCTTGAATCTTACCTATCTTTCATACTTTAACTTATATTGTTACAGTTGAGATAAAAAAAGCCCTTTTAACCCAAGCATCAAAAATGTATCCTGTACTTTGAAATGAAGTCAACTGTTCTGAACCTTTTAACAATATAAAGGACACAATTTGTAAAACGGGAAAAACTGTGTTTGAAAAATTCTCATCACATTGGCTATAACATATCTGACTGAATTATAGCTTTTTACTACATGTGTATTAAAATATGATCTTAAGTTCCGTTTAAATCCAAAAACAAAATATTCTTTATAATTGCCATGAAACTTCAAAATATACTTTACCAGATGTAATGAGCGAATTTACAATTTTTTTGTGCTAGCAGAATGGTATAAAAGAAAATAAGATCTGTTGTTTCAATAAATCAAATATATTTCAGCTTATGAAAATATTTATTAGAGCATTAATTTAGAGATGCAAATTAATATGTCAATAATCTCTTACAAGAAATCAAATGTAAACAATGGAAATTTATAAAGCTTAAAAGAGGAAGAAAATTTGTAAAAATAATAGGAAAGTGTCGACCGATTCATCAAGAGATGAAAATAAATCGTATTGAATCGTTAAAGAGTGATGGAAGTGAAAATCTTCACAGAAGAGCGATGGATGAAAACTTCCTTATGCGACTGTATTTTACACATGTATAACTGGATCTTCAATTTATTTCTTTCTTTGGAATAGAAGTTTCTGACAGTTCAGCAAGCAAATATATACCATAATCTTTCATTAATAAGAAAAGGAGATTTATTTCATTCATGGGAACTTTCGGACTTATTTCATTCGTATTATTATATTCATTAGAGTTCTAGTTGAGGTGTTTTTGGTTGATATATTCAGAGGACAGAATAACGGAATTCTCACGTGTATGTATAATGTGTGCGCTGGTACTGCTTTATGTACTGACTTACAAAAGAAAAGATAAAATACCATCGATGATAAAAAAAAATAAACAAAATATTTAAAACTATAATGCTGCGTGAAATAAAATGCTAGAAGTATTCATTCATTGCATATTTCGCTTTTTCTCAAATAATATTTCTATTTGATACCATATTTTAATTATGCATAGAATATTCAGACGAAGCAGCTAAAGAAAATTTTTGTAATGCTTGTTATGTGGTGTTGTTCATCATGATCTTCCTGCACTTTATTGCCTTAAAACATTACTATTTATAGAAGTTTTATTCGAATTTATTTTCACTAACATCTTTTGCCTTTTTTGTTGCTTATTACAGTCTGACTTGCACCCTCTTTGCAAGAACTTTTCAATCATCTCCTTTGAACAACTTAATAAAACCCATTCTTCTGAAGAAATAAAAAAAGTGTTTGAAGTTTATGAAAGCATATCAGAAACCATGCGAAAATGGATGAATATTTTTCGTGTCCAATATTTTATCGCAATCCTCATAAATTTATTTGGATTGTTCTGTGCTGGCTACTGGAGGGCACTCCACCCTAAAATAAGTTTGAATATTTTATACATGTTAGGTCCAGTTATTTACTATTTATCACATCACTTTCTCCTAATGATCTCTGCATCAATGGCAAGTGAAAAGGGGGACGAAGCCAAGTCAATACTACAATGTTCTGTTACAACATTTTCATCCTGAAACGTGAATGAGAATCAAATACGAGAAGAACATGACGTTGAAAAGTAATCTCATATTATGGAAGATGTAGGTTTTGACAGATCACTCATCATAACCACTTTGGGCTGTTTAATAACGTATGGGATTTTACTTGCTAATTTGAAAGAATACTAAATAATTTGAAAAATTTAGGATTTTTAGATTAAGTTGTTAAAGAATTCTTATTCTTTGAAGCTTAATTTCTTTAGATTGCAATTGAGACTTAAATAAAATCATTTTGACAATTTGATTAAATGAATTCCTGTCATTTTTTTAGGGTAATATCAACAGTATCAATCATTATGAAAATTAAATCGATCCAAAATTATAGCACAGTATGGCAAGTAAAAAATACGTATTCAAAAACAATTCGAAATTTCCGCTAATTTTCGAAATTTCTCGCTAATTTTCGAAATTTCAGGCTAAAAATCTCGAAATTTCACGCTAATTTACAAAAATTTCAGGCTAACAATTCGAAATTCACAAGTTGGTGAAACTTTTTTAATGTTATAAGGAAAGTCCAGTAGGTAACAGAAGGCTCTGAATGAATTAATTAAAAAAACAAACTTTGTTGAAGATTTCTAACAGGTGAAAGTTCATAAACTATTGAAGTGAATAGTTGAATGAAACTGGCCCTGAAGAAGCATGTTCTTCACAACGAGATGTGACGCTGAAAAGTTTTGCTGCCGTTGAAATGTTAAATGAAAGAGAATCGTCCAGTGACTGTAGATCAAATAGCAAAAATGTGGATTTCGATTGCATGTACTGATTCATGATGCACTGGTATCCTAAACCAAAAGAATTAAATTTTTGCAACTTAGTGTTAGCATCGTGGAGATTATAAATTGTTCTCGTAAAATTGTAAATTATTTGTTAAATTAGTATAAATTGCCATTGCTTCTAAATAAATTATTTGTGATAATGTTTTTAAGTTTACATACCAACCGTACCTTCTATATTACTTAAATAAATCAGCCAATTATCTGCTTAGGTTTAGCAATCCACTGTGAATTAAATTCAGGAGGACAGGGGATGAGAGAACGAAATTCGGTTTTGAAAGTGGGTTTGAAATTTTATTTGTAATGCACTATGAAACTTGCAACTATCTTTATTTTAATTATATATGATGGTGATCCTGATGGGGATATTTTGATGAGTTGAAACCAATTTTAAATATAATATAGATGTTTATTTTTTATCTTCCCCCAACATTTTTAATAACACCATTATCATATTTACTATAGTGAACGATATCTGCACTCTTATGATTTTCATATAAATAAATATTTTTTAATTGAGTGCATCTGCAAAAACAATTTCTTACAACTTATTTTTAGCATCATGGAGATTATAGATTATTCTTGTAAATTGTAAATAATTGTTTAACTTGTAATTGTTTCTAAATAAATTATTTCTGATAATTTTTTTAAGGTTTACATACCGATCGTAATTTATATTACTTAAATAAATCAGCCAATTACTTGCCTAGGTTAGAAATCTACTGTGACTTAAATTCTGGAGTGACAAAGATGTGAAAACCGAAATTTATTTTTGAAAAACGAGTTGAATTTTTTTGTAATGCCCTAAAACCCTGCTTAATTTAAATGCTAAAAGTTTAGGCGAATTTTAATTTCTCATTAGAATTGAAGCAAAACGTGTTACTAAAAACTCTAAAACCAGCTATACCTAAAATTTACCAGAAGCTAATATTCTTATACTAAGCCTTGCTAGTTGTAGTATAAAAGAAAATACAATTCCTGTTTATTTACAGACAAATAATGAATGTAAATGTTAACTAGAATAGGTACAATTTTTAATGAGGAAAATATTTAATCATCAAAAAGTTTATGTTTGTTGAAATTGTTTTGCCTAAATTACTATTAATCTAAGAAGAAAGTCGTAGAAAATAATAATTTTAATTATTACTTGTGATGCAAAATTTAATTTTTTTAAAAATAACATATCAAGAATATTAATAAAAATTCTTGGAATTTCCAAAAATAAAAATTTTACTTTAATACATATAAACTCCACAAAGTAACAATTAAAAAGTTGCCATCACAGATTACAAAAATAGAGAAATATAATATATCGAAATCGTACGCCAAAGAACCATAAAGCAAATTCTTCAAATTGATGAAAAGTTACCATCTCAGATTATAATAAAAAAAGTTATTAAATATTTTTCTTAGGAATTGAATTTTAGAATATTCTTTTGTTCTTTAGTTATAAAAAAGTATTTTCTACATAAAATAAAATTCAGAATGCAGAAATCATTACGAATATTTTCATGTTTTGGTGTTTCATTTCAGTACTCATTCAGGATTAAAAAACATAATTGAAAATTTCCTCAAATCAAAAACGGTTACTTACTAGAACCAACATTTTTTTTCTTTTTTAATAATAAGAGCCAAATGATTTCAGAGAAATTGAAATAAACATTTTAATCTGAGTATCTAATATTTTAAAAGCAATATTTTACTCAAAAGCCTTAAGGTTCTTTTCCTTTTTTTTATAATGTTTTCACTAATTCTAAAATGTTTTCATTTTTTCGAATCATGCTACAGTTCTGATTAGCGATAAATTACTAATATTTCTTTTAAAAAATTAAAATTTGCAATTTCATGAACTTTCTCTGAAATATGTAAAAGTTACTTACTTTTAGCTCAGGAATAATTTTCAAAATACTGTATCATTTGTTTAGTTTACTGTGAAATATACTTTGGGTTTGAAACCATACATCAAAAGTATATTGCACAAAGCTATTTATCACAGCTAGTGAGATATTTTGCAAATTTAATTTTATGAGGTATTTAATAATATTGATAATTGATTAGAAAAAATAAAAGACTTAATTACAAAAAAAAACAATTCTTCCTTTTTCATTATTTTTTCAACGATTTCCTTTATCACAAAAAACAATATAAAACGATTAAGTTAAGAATTTTGTGTTATAAAAAAAAGCCTATGTAAAATTTGGCTTCATTAAAAAACATTGAAATGTGAAAATAAATCAAAACTTTGAAATTAAAGGTCTTTTACAACATTTATCTTAGATTTTATTGATTTTTAAGATTCTAACAAAAGAAGAATTAAATTAATTAAGAATTAGAAACAAAATATCTTAATTTCTAAAATATTTGGAGCTTGTATTTGTTTCTATGATATTTTGAGATATTTTTACTTATAAATACATATTTAAGAAACTAACACATAATTGTTTCTAAATTCACATTGTAGAAACAAATACATGCTTTAGAAGCAAATACATATTTTAGAAAAAATACAAATTTGTTCCAAAGTTCTATTGAAGGGTTTTATTTCTCTAAAAGTACAAGATAATACTCATTTCATAATGATAAATAACTAATTAATTATGCATTAACAAATTTCAAGTTTAAGAGAGTTAAATACAATTTTCCCTTCCTCTTTACTACTACCTTTCAAACTTTTTAATTAATTATACAAAACAAGTAACTTCTTGTTTCGAACAATAAATTCTTAAAAAACAACTGTTTCCGAAAATAAGCAAGTCGTTTTTAATTAGTCAACCAACATAATTTCCTTTCTCACAAAAAACAATAAAAACGATTAGGTTAAGTATTTTTGTCTTCTAATAAAAGTCATTCCAAATCAAATGCGAAATAATGTAAAACTTTGAAATTAAAGGTCTTTTACAACCATTATCTTAAAATGTATTGATTTTCAATACATTCTAAGATTTTGATATTAATATTTAAAACCAATTTATCATTTGAAAATTATAACCATAAAATGAATTCTAACAATAAATCTTTACATAGGTTTTTCAAAAAAATTTTTATTATTAATTCCATTCCAAACTATATATCTCTTAAAGAAACAAATATATTTAAAAAATGATGACAAAAGATTCAAAAAATGGCATTGTGTTCATTATTCTTCTGAAATTAAAAAAAAAAAAAAAAAAAAAAAAAACCCTAAAAGATTTTTTTTTTTTCATATTTGATATTGAAATTCCTTTATCAGTCATGAATTCTTCAAATCATCATCTTGCATAGTGTAATAAAATATACCTGAATTTCCCTTTTTAAAAATGTTTTCTGCTGATGCTTATTTATTTTTTGTCTTTAAAAGGCAATGACAGTTTCAGCTGTTAAATATTCTCACTAATAAGGAGAAAACTTGATTTTTTTTTAAATGCTAATTGATACTGCAACAGCAAAAATTGTTTTCGATAAAACATAAAACATTAGCATAATTAAATGCAATAATTAATCTAAAATTTGTAGATTTTAATTAAAAGTAAAGCTATTTTCTGATTAGACTACAAGCATTATATTTAACAAAATGACAAATGATATCAAATTTAAAAAAAAAATAATTTCAGACAAAAATGAAATTATTATTTATCTACATATTTAAATATATTTTGAAGGAATTATATGTAGAAAAAGAGAAACTTTTTTAGTGGTTAATTATCATTTATTGATGAACATTAAATGAAAAATTTATTATATTTTCACGAAATTTTCTTTATGAAAATAATTTGTTTAATTAATAGCTTTTTATGATTCACTCATGTAAATTTTATAGATTATATTTAACGAGTTTGTTTTTTATTAAAAAACCTTGCAATACATTTAGAAAAGGCAGATAGAGAAAAGTCTAAAAAAATTATTTTCAGAAATTTCACTAAATTAATTAATTCACTAAATCAAGTTATATTGCCATATTTTTGGCAAAATAACATGTTTAATCTCTAATTAATACATTACACATGTGGAGTATTGTAATAATGATAATAATAAAAGGCAATTTTTAAAAACAAGCTTTCAATTCATTGAAATGAAAGCAAATTAAGACATTTTTAAATTTATAACAATATTATCAACAGCATTAATGAAATAATTAAAAGAACATAATTGAAATTAAACTTATTTGATTAAAAGAACAAAAAAGAAAACGAAAACAATAACACAAAGAAAAACGAAAAACTTTTTTTAGTTTTATATGTTTTTCACAAATAATCCATTTTTAAATGGATTAATTCACTAATCCATTTTTGTAACTTTAACTCACTGGAGTAATTTCAAAAATTAATAACACTGTTTTTCCCTTTTCTTGTCTTATTGAAATCTGTTATTGTTATTGGCCTCCTATTTTTTTATTATTTTACTTTTCAGAAAGGAAATGTAATTTAATTATTATTATGACATTTGTAAATGAAATTAAACACGGTTTTTCGGATTCTAATAATGAAAATTTATAGAAGGAAAGATTAAACTGCACACAATATCTTCGTTGGTTAATATTTGGAAAATAATAATTTTCAAAATTAAATGTAATATACGAAAAAGCAATTTAAAAAAAATTGGTTAAATTAAGTTGTACTTTAATTATTAATGAAATAGATTTGTTTTAAACATAAAAAATAAATATTGACTATTTTAATTAGTCAATGCATATATCGTTTAAAAAAAAAGCATTTTCTTTGATTTATTCCTTTTTCCAATTCCTTCTATATATATCTTGTTCAAATTTTCAGTCGTTCATAAAATACTTTTTATTCATCCACTCCAAGTTCAAATACATTTTTTTTAACTTGTAGCGAATGACACTGGATTTTAATACAGTTTTTTCAAATAGTAATTCAGTAATTAAATTTAACTAATTAGTTTTTAGTTTTTTTATATTTAAGTTGCATACATCTACCAATAGATGGCGCCAAATACACTTAAAAAAATGAATAAAAAATTATTTATAAAGGACTTTCTGCAACAGAGTGAAAAAAAGTAGAAATTGCCTGAAATTTTTTATATTACTTGTTTTTATCTCAATTTATTATTATTTTTGGTTGATCATATCTCTGTAATGGAGCAGCAAATCATCTAAATCATCAATGTTTAGGTCTGCGAAATGCATGCTCTCTAGGTAACTTCGATGAGGGCCACTAAGTAAAATGAATATTTAAAATTATGTATTAAATATGCAATTCGTGCTTTATTTTATTAAAAATATAATTTTACATAATAATGAAAAGAAAATAAAGTGTTTGAGTCTTTATTTAGTAACTAATTCAAATTATGGGGTAGCCAAAAAGTTCTTTCAGTTTTCACAATATTTTAAACGGTGAAAACCGTAATTACTTTCTTGTTTATACAATATATTAATTTAACAAGTGTTTTAAAATTTGGTGAGACATGTTTATATACAAGGTCACCATTACACTCATGTCCATAAATTAAGGATAATTCAGAATCCCACAGAAATTGAACTCTAAAATAAAAATTTCACCTGTAGGAATTATCACACACATCTTGAAGAAGAATATGGAAATTACAGGAAACCACCAGATGGCGCGGATAGTACGTAACAATGACGAGAGTGTAAGAGAGGGGTATATAAGGGAATGGTGGCAAAGAAGTAAAATTGTTCACAAGCGCTTTAAAAGCATTTCAGTGCAATAACCGCATAGTTATGGCACAAAGGAAGCATTTGGAGGATTTTTACGTGGTAGAATTATCGGACGACTGGAATGGACGTACCCAGCTGGAAGTATCCGAGTAACTTGAATCGCCCAGAGTTTCATCTCCAGGCATTGGCAACGATTCCAAGATGATGGTAATGTGAGTAGATATTTAGCAGCACAGGTCGCCCCCAAGTTACAACGCCGAAAGAGGACCGGTATTTAGCAGTTACTGTCAAAAGAAACAGACGGAGCACAGCATCAGACCAGTCTCATCAGCTCTCTTCAGCTACCGGTACGACAGTTTCAAGGCAGACCATGTACAGACGCTTAGGCCCATTGGTCTATATGCTCGTAGGCCTGTCAGATGTGTTCCACTTACCGCAACTCACTGTCGCCTGCGATTAACCTGGAGTAGAGAGCATGCATTGCGGACACCGCAACAGTGGTCTTGTGTGATGTTTTCCGACGAGTCAGGTTTAGTTTTGCAGTCAGATTCTCGCCGGACTTTCATATGGAGAGCTCCAGGTACCCGTTACCACCAAGAGAACACCATTGAACGACACCGTTACGGTGGTGCAGGATGGCTCGTTTGGGGAGGAATTATTTTTGGTTCCGGAACTAACCTGCATGTTCAGAGTGTAACGATGACAGGCCACATCTATCGGATGTCATTCTGGAACAACATGTACGTTTGTTTCGGGGCGCCAAGGGTGCTGAATTTCTGTTTATGGATGACAACGCCCCGTCCTCACCGTCCTCACCGTAGACGAATGCCTTCAATTGGAGGATATCACCCGTATGGATTGGCCAGCATACTCACCGGACTTGAATCAATAGAGCATGTGTGGGATAATATGCTTGGCCGACGGAGTGCAGCCCGTCAACCCCCTCCCACCTGTCAACCGGAAATTCGGAGGGCATTGCTTGATGAGTGGTGTAATATTCCCCAAGATCAGATTGATAATTTTGGTACTCAGCATGCCTAGGCGTTGTAAGGCCTGTATTGCATCGTCCAGGAGACATACTCCATATTAACCATCATACTAACCATGTTATACTGTTTTTGTAAATAGGTTCTTTTTTGAAATTTGCTCCAGGAGTAAAAATCGCAATTTTATTAATTATGTCAAATATATAGCATCTTTATTGCTCTTTACCTTTTGTTTAATAAATAGACTTTACAAATAAGTCAAATTTGTTTTGCTTCTGTCTCTTTCTTTGCCTGAACTTCATTATCCTTAATTTACGGACATGAGTGTATATAAACTTTTATTTCATTTTATTGGAAAATTTCAGAAATTCATTTCATTGAAATATTTTTATTATTTGTTGCAAAACATGTTACAGGAATGCATGAGTCTTATTTTTCGTGCATTTAAGATTGTTTACTGTTATAATATAGAAATATCCGTATTAATTTTTATTTTTATCCACATTTACAAATGTAAGTTGCAGAAAAATCATCGTGACAAAATCACAATTGCGCTAATAATTTTATATTTAAAATATGTATGTAATTGTCTTTCCTTGATAAAAATTTTTTTTTTTTTTTTTTTTTTTTTAAATATATATTTTTGTTTAAACAAAAGATACTCAAAAGATAAAATTTGAAAAAAGCACCACATAGAATGTTATAATGTTTATGCATTTTAATCATTTTACTTTTAATCTATATTGTTATGCTGATGTTTTTATTATCCGCACCTATTTTATTTATATAGATGATATTTTTTTCAAAAAAAAAAAAAAAAAAAAAATTACAAATTTATTTTTTTCAAATGCTCCTAAATCATGAGGACATCATATAGGGAAAAAAAAAGAAAAATGAATCTAAAAAACCACCGACTTGAATTCCAACATATTTCTGCAAAACAATCTTAACAATGGCTTCTTAAGACATCTGAGACAGATACTCCTAAATCTGTTTTTGTGCGGAGGTTAGAGACCTCCATAAAATCAATCATAATAAAATATCCTGAAACTTCATAAGTAGCTATAAAAAAAATTGTCTGCAACAAATTTTAAATAGATTATGTTGTAAATAGGGAACCAAAATACATTCCCGATAGAAAATATTACATCAAAACCTCACGATGCAACGAGAAATCGGTTTTCTAAACAAGGAAAAATTAATTTACATACCTAGATAGATTTAAATATATTATTTGCCTATATATATTGCAAAATGTGCATTTAAAACTATTCATCGTTGTCAAATATGCAGATTTTCTGGCAGAAAATTGGTTCTTAAACCCCTTTCAAGAGTTTCAAGATGTTATCTCGCAACTAATAAATTCTTGATAATGTGATATAATAGTGGATATGTCATCTGTTGGATTCTTTTTAATTCGCACGATAGTTTTTTGATAACAATTTGTTGTTTTTTTTTTCTTATGAAATTGCATTTGCTTTTATTACATTTTATTCATACTATGCATTTAAGCGAATTTTTCAAATACCGCACAAAAAAAAACGAATTTCAATGTATTTTTAAAATATGGTTACTTTGGTATCATCCATGATTAATATGGCTGAATATAGTGACTCAGCACTATAAAGCTACGAGTCCTGAAGACATAGGTATTGAAGGGCCGTCTAGTGTTCTGGCACTAAGTGCCACAAGTTTCGGGTTCGAATCTCGGCAATGCGATGGATGTTTGTAGTGGTTTGGAATCCTTTTTTAAACAGTAGGTTCCGTCTCATATAACTGTAGAATGGCACAGAGCCCAGTCAGACTTCTCACCTACATCATTTCCAAATTATATAGGGCAACTCAGCTCTAGGCACAGTTATTTGGTGTGGTGTGGTGTGGTGTGGTGCGATGTAGTAGTAGTCTTAAAGACATGAAAACAAATGGTATATCCTTATATGTGAAATTTGGTGCGCTTTTGAGGAAAACTGACTCTCATTTGTATTCAATGAAAAAAAAAAGTGACGCACTCCCACAGAGTCGGCCTAACCATAATAAAATATCTATTACATTAGTATTTTAGATGTTACTTTCCGTGCAGAACCAGAGATCTTAGCTTCTTAGCAGCCAATACCTATTTTTTTATTGACATTCTAACAAACCAAAATTAAACTTTTATCGTTCTCACATTTAGGACTTACTTTTTTTCAAACTAAACTCTATTTAGACTTTTTATATTTCCTGTTACAAACAATTCCCTCATTTTCGCTTTATTTGACTTTAAGTAGCCTGGGGCCCTTACGTTTATCTGGTTATATTTTTTTCCTTGTACAAGTAGGCAAACATATGCAAACCTACCAGGAATTTGAATTTAAAATGTCGGTAGAAAATTTCAATGTTGAAATTGTAATTCAATTTCTCAGTCGCCTTTTTTTTTTCCGATGGCTAGTTTCCAAACATAAATTTTATAGTAGAAAAGTTAAAATGCTAAAATGTTTTCCTTATAATGTACAAAAAATATTTTAACACACGTTTAAAATTCTTTTTATATTTTAGAAAAAAAATTATTTTAAACTTTCAATTAATTAAGTACACTAATAGTTATCTTTATCAGTTGAGTATTTCGGTTTTGCATACTAATATTTTTCTGGTTGTTTAATTTCCGAAAGAGAAAATTAAATGGGCCTATATTTATCATAATTGAATACTGTTGCTTCGCGATGTTGTTTGGTGATGTTATGTATTGTAAAAAGTTATGTGTTGCATGTATTGTTGATGTTATTATATGTATTATTTATTGTTGACAATCGTTAGCTATAAACTTAAATAAATCTCGAAAAGATAATAAATGGTGTTTTACACCTGCATAATCTTTACCATTTTCAATTGTGCAACTCAAGCTCTCAATATTGGCAATTAAAGATGCATCTATCTCCAGTTTTACACATATGTTCAGATAAAAAACTTTTATTTGCAAGAAATAATATTCAACCATTTTTGTTCACTGTTGAGGGGCTAATGATATTAAATAATGTTACAGAAGACGCTCAGCAAATATGATTACCGCAAGAATTTACCTAATAACTGATTTGACTGTAGAAATAAAGTTCATATGCTTTTTAACCAAGGAAGTAATATTCCTTCTTTTAGGATTTCGAAATTTTTCACCACACTCATAACAAAACAACGACAACATAACATATATTGTTTGAATAGTTTTCACAATTTTACGGCATTTTGAGGAATCTGTTCATACGTAAATAAACACTTGAACTTAAAGTAAAGACGAGTAGCTCATTATAAATTAATATAAACAACTTTCTAACTCGATATGCATGTCTAATATATATTGAAACGACTCACGTAAACTACGCAATGAAATTATGAAGTTCGTTAGATTTATTTTAACAGGTCTGTTATGTATTTGATATTATTGGAATTTATATAATCTTACATTATTCACAACTGTCTTCTAAATGAAATCGCTAGCAAATGAAGTTACACCACGATATTTGTTAGCTGTTAAATTGTACATATTTTTTAATTTATGTAAATTTACAAAATTATTATTGGTTATATTCGGCTTTAGATGCTGCAAAGAATATATATAAAAAAAAAGCTCCAATAGTTAGCTTACACTTATCTCAGAAACACTCTGTTCAACAATGACTGAAATTTGATGAAGTGTTCCTTTGTTTATGCTTCTAAAAGCATACATAATTTTCAAGCCATGCTTCCACCTCCCCCTTCGCGTTCAGGAGAAACTGTGAGGAACCTAGAGATTCTCCCTTGAGGACATACAAACGCACCCTACCCACCAGCTGCGAAACATTTAGTTTATAGTCTCTCGTTTTTGAGAGGAAATATATTTAGCTCATCCCACCGATTACTTGCCGTGCATATACTGTTAATCGGAGAGCAGTACATTTCGCGCAATCTGCGCGTAGCTGTGTTTCGATTTTTGGTTTAAAAGTATAATTCCACGAATCTCTAATTATGTGTCTTCAAATGTGTCAAATATTGTATGTCTCTCTTGTATGTGTGTGATATTTGTGGAAGAATAAATAAAGCTGAGAGAGTTCTTCAATCTGCGCCTCAAGTAACTCAACCCAACCATGACACCCAGTTACAATTTGTTTTCCAACCTCCACACTACTAGGTGAATTAAACTAAACAGCATAACTAAATTTTTTTTACTTTAACAAGCGACATAACAATAACTCAATTTTGGAAGATTGCTGAAATAAATAAACTTATATTGCTTGCTTTATTAACACACACAAAATTCTTATTCGCTAATAAGCTGTGTCTAATTTAAAAGTTCAAATTAAGTTAAATACGCCCAGGTAGGTTATTTCCTTCCTTTGATCATAACTATTATATCTTAATCACAAATCATAAATGTGATAATATGCAAGATAATCACATCTAATAACGAAGGAAATTAGTTCATTTTACTAGGATAATTATTTAATTGATGCCTTTATATTCACATAATTGCATCTAGAAATGAGCTATTATACTTAAGCAGTTATCTATTTAACTTCAATTTGAATTCGTTGGACATAAGAATCTATTTATCCAATTAAGTATGTTTAAAACAAGCAATTATTGCATTAATTAAGCAACATATTAACTTAGCACAATTAAAGGGCAAATTTGTCACATCTCAAAATTTAACAGCAACATTAAATGATTAAACCGTTAAAATATTCAACCAAAATAAATTATACTAACGGTCTCTAAAGGTTTAAATATTACTTCCATATATTTTTAAGTTGAGTAAAGACAATTACAAGCAATCAAATGTATAAGAATATTATATTAAAAAAAAATAGTTAAAAAAACATTTTTTATGAAC
This sequence comes from Caerostris extrusa, assembly GCA_021605095.1. Lineage (NCBI taxonomy): Eukaryota > Metazoa > Arthropoda > Arachnida > Araneae > Araneidae > Caerostris > Caerostris extrusa. The sequence goes on from BPLR01007473.1 coordinate 87,233, forward strand.
TCTATTAGCGGCATGGATAGCAAATAAAAAATAATGCTTATTAGAGATAATACTGATGCTGTTTTGCTTTTTCACCAGGAATATGAAATCGATCAAAAGTTTCCAAATTGTTTGTATCGATTCCCGACTGTTACCCTAATTATATGAACTACGATATATACTGGAGCCTGAGTGACTAGCGCTAGGACGTTTTATGCCACAGGTTTCGGGTTCAAGTACCAGAGATGTCATGGATATTTGTAGTGGTTCGAAATGCTCTTTAAACCGTAGGTTCCGATCTAATATGACTGTAGGGCGTAAAGTTGATAACCCTACTCCCTAAAAGAAACATCTTCTGTTTCGTAATCTATCAGTAGACAGCCAGACTTGGACCATCATGGGGTTGTTCACCAATGAAGAAGAGGACGATGATATTTACTTGTGGATTTAAAAAACTAAGTGAAATAAATTTAATGGATTTTATTGAAGAATGATTTAACATAAATAAACTATTTTTCTTTTACAAAAATTTGTGTATTTTAAAGATGTAATATTTTCAACTTAAAAAGATAACCTATAAAATTAACAGTAATAAACCCACAGGTAGCAATGTATTATAAAATAGCAAAAGACAAATATAAAAGAATTGTTCGTTAATCATAAGTATTATAAATATAGCACCTTTAAATCTTATTTGTTCTTATAAAACGACTCTATACGATCATCTTCCGTTGTTGATCCAAGATGGCGTATTGCAAGTGTCAATGCTGAGAAAAGTTTCTTAACACTAACCTGGTTTTGCTGCTAAAATATCAACTGCATTTGTTAGTGATTGTATTATTGAAAGTTAAAAATTAAATGAAGGAGAAAATTCCATTGTAAGTTAAATCTCTGAATTGTAGAAAAAGAATTATTATTATAAAAGAGTTTGAGTATTATTTTACACCTACTCCTGACTTATAATTTTTTTGTAGAGCAAATACAAAATATTTCCTATTTTTAAATTAATAATATAAACATGCTTTTTTCGATGATGTCCTTTCAATTTCAATATGAATAGTATAAAACACCGGTATTCAAACTGTGTTTGTGGTAAGCAGATATTCCACACAATATTGTCTTGTATTTCGCAAAAATATACGGAACACAATAGTAATACAGTAATATAAAGAACGAAATATTGAGCATTTTATCAATGCTAAACTAGGAAATTATCAATGCTAAATTTCTAGTTTAGCTATATAGTATGAATATTGTTAATATTGTTAGAAATATTAATACTGTTAGCATATATGGCATGAATGCTGTTAATACTGTTAGCATATGAATACTGTTTAAAATGTAGAGTTTATCTTGCTATGTAGTATTTGTTAGTGATGAAACAAAATCCACAGAATAAATTAGCCATCCATAACAAAACTCTTAATAATCACTTCTTATTCCAAATTAGGGCAGATTCTAATCCATTATGTGGTCCTTACAGTGATCTTAATTGTTCATGTTAAATTTGCTAATTCAATATGTTTACTTCAATATTTATGCTGTGAAAAATACGATTTAAAATTTTAGGGTGAATTTCCATTGCCAGCGTGACGCTAACGTCACGTCAACTTTGACGAATCAGATTAGCAATCGAGAATAATTGAATGATATTACTACTGTCTATCGTCACGATTGCTAATCTAATTCTTCAATGTTGACGACGCGTTAGCATCGTATTGCCAATGGAAATGTACCCTTAGAGTTGATAATTATGTCAGTGTGTGATGGTGATGTTATCTCTTAATCAGACTTGAAGTTGAAACTTCTGCTTCTTTTACTCTTTAACCTGAAAGTGATTTTAATTACCTACATTTAATATATTAGTTTAGAGTGTTTATTTTTTCTTTCTAATGCAGCTGGCAAACACTAGACAGCTTGGTCTTGATGCCCTAAGGCAGCGCTGCACAGACGTTACTCGCTTTGCATGACCCAGGGGCGCGTGTAACTTGAAGATAAGCTACGGACGCAGAGTAACAATGCCCCCGCAACGCTCTACGATCCTATTAGATGGGACCTACGATTTAAAGTGGATTCCGAATCACTACAGACATCCATGGCACCGCGGGGCCTCGAACCCGAAATCTGTGGTACCGAGCGCCAGAGCGCTGGCCACTCGGCTATTCAGGCCCTGTGTTTAATTATATAAAAGTACAAAAAATAACGATTTAAAAATTGATCTTTTAAATAGTATTATAATGATATTATTTATTAAAATTATTATAAGAAGTCACAAAAAACACATTGTTCGAAATAAAGATAAATAATTCTTACATAACACCAGTACATATTCTGCACAAAATTAAATAAACATGCACCCAACTTGTCAGATGCAAACTATGATACAGAATAAATTCTGCACGTTGGAATGCATAAGGCACTTGGAGACTAAAACTGTACCGGTTTATCTTCTCATCTAAGGCTATTTCAAACAGGAGTATCGCATTTCTCATCTCATATCGCCGAAATTCAAGATATTAAGGAACAATAGAATGCCTCCGCTCTTGAGGTTTGAGCAAGAAATTTAATTAAAAGGATGTGTTGTGGCACAGGTGTAATATCCCCTAGCTAGGATAAACGAAAAGAGAAAAGATGTTGTGTATTCACAGTGTCGAAACGAAGTTTAATTTTCTCAAAATTAAAAATCCTGGAAGATTACATGGTTTACTCATTTTGGATGGAGGAAGGTGATATAAGGATAGGTTACATTTTAAATTGTTAGGAGTCATGCTATTGGGCTTTCCTGGGCCTGAATATTTCACGCAAAAAATAGAATGAAACATAAGCTAAAATAAAACTGAAAATATTCACACATTGTGAAAGTTTTATTTTTTGAATAAATAAGCTCTTTCAAGCTTTAGTATTAATAAGTAGCTCTTCCTAGCAATATTCAATAAAAGCATGTATTCGAAGATAGATCAAATTTATTTTTACAGCGCAAGTTTCATCTTAGTCTTTATATTTTTCATGTAAAATGTGTATCAACCCACAGAAAAATAATTTCTGCAAATATACATATTTTTAAATCATTATCATTGCTTTTAAAAATCGTTTTCTAAGCTGAATATTAATTCTAATACAATAATGACCTATTTGCATCTTAATAGGATATTGAATATAAAAGCTTTGTTCTCGGTTTAGTCTAGTTTTATTTTCAAGTCGAATCACATCACATTAATCATATCCAATGATACAATAACATTAATTGTGAATTTAATTTATTTATTCCTTAACCTATTTTAACGACGTAAATTAGAAAGTCAAAGATATATTTTGAAAAACAACTTACTTGATTTTCCTTGCATGTAGTCATCCGAAGATCGAAGAAGTCTTGAAGATATTGGGGCTTTATTCTCGGTGAGTCTGGGTTCAAGTCATTTTCGCTGGAGTTCATCACTGCAGTCATTTTCCAACCCCATTCTCCTCATCATCAATTGTCACAATAAACAATTAAAATTGCTTTTTATTCAATAATGTATGGAAGACTTGATTCAGCTAAATACAGTAAAGATTATTACATAGTCCAGCAACATTCACTGTTTCTATTTTCATAAATCGAAAATGCTTAAGCTTGCCAAAAAATATCTTTCAGGAAACAAATTACTTCAATAAATCAAAAACTAAACCATCATAATGTAATGATATTCCGATTGCCATCAATCACACCATAAAAAACTCAAAGAATCAGATAAATATTTATTTTGATACTGGAATTACTGTTCAGTATTCTTTCATCCAAAAAGCAAATAAAAAGTCACAGTTAACAATCTGGGGGTACAGCGCAGAGGAAGAGGTTTGGTTAGAACTGCTCTACGGTCAATTTGTGCACACTTTAGGCTAATTAGATCGCTATCTATGGTTTAACCACAAGCTTCGAACCCTCACAAACATCCATGCCACCGCCAAGATTCGAACCTGAAGCCTGTGGTACGAAACGCCAGAGCGCTAGCCAATTGACCATCAGGCTCCTCACAGAAGAGGAAAGTAAATTCTTAGACTTCAGTGAAAATTTCTTAACACTATAAGCTCCATACACAATTAACTTCCAATTGCCAAATAATGGTATTTTCATGGGCTATAAGCCAGTTAATAATTTTCGTGATTCTTCATTATTACTGTTTAAAGTGAATTTTCCTGCTTGTCCATTAAGCCACATAAAATCATCATTTCAATTTTATTGCTCTAAGGGGGCCTGATGGCTGAGTGACTAGCGCTCTGGCCCGTCTGACGCCAGATGTACTTCTGAGTTCGAGTCCCGGCGTTGTCATGGATGCTTGTAGTGGTTCGAAATCACTAAACGGTCCTTGTATTATGTGACTATAAGAGCGTCACGGTGTCAAGACAGACTTCTACCTACGGGTGCTCCATCACAAAAAAAAGCTGCTTCCCTTTTCCTTTAACTATGAGTCCATACAGGGTTCGTGGGCTCGGTATAGATGTGTACCAGATGGGATAAGAAACAACAACAGTAACAGAATCAATTTAAGCCGTAAGTCTTTGTAGATCATTGAGCATAATGTTAACGCCCCATCCTGTAAAAAAAAAAATATCTCTTGTTTCAGAAATCTTCCAGTTGGCAGATGGCCTTAGCCCACCATGAGGCTGTTGCCAATCAAAGAAGAACATGGTTACAAACTATAGGAAGTAGGATCGTGGATCGTTGTGGGGGTAGAGTTACTCGCGTTCGTAGCATATCTTCAGCTACGTGCCCCATGGGTAGTGCTAAATGAGTAACAACAGGTGTAGCCCTTTCTTATGGCAGTTAAAGATTGTATCTCTCAGTCTCTGTATTGTCATCTGCATTAGAACAACAATAAAATAAAAATATAGAAATAGTTATTATTTATTGTTAATATTGTCTCTACCAATGAGAGAAAATATGTCTACGTTTTCTTTCTTATATAAATTATCCTCTCTGCAATAAAGTGATAAAAAATATACACTTGAACTATAAGCGAAATTTAACAGTTTTATAACACTACATGATAATATTTGATAATCCAAATTTATTGAAGTATATTTTTAGCTGAAAAAAGCTGATTTTTAGCTTCCTCACTAAAAAAAGAATTTTTTTTTATTTTAAATAGTCAACTTCAAAGTTAGTCATTATATCTCTCTAAATGGTAAATGAACAACAACAAAGCAAAAAAAATAAATAAGGAAAGATCAGAGATCTGATAAATCCCAAAAGACAGAATATTTTCATTCCTATCACTGGCAGCCATTTTATTATTCGTGACAGTCCCTGACCAATTGGAAGTCAGATGGCCCATTATATCTCCATATTATGAAATGCATGTCTGGGGAAATCACCCAAGAAAAGGAAAAGTGACAGCCACCAGAGTGGACGGTTGCTAGGCAACGGGCTTTTCTGTTGACAGATTTATTGTGCAGGGCATGGACTCAGTAGCAGCCAACTATTCCAATTTCATAGATGCATTCAGACACTTAATTTTCGCTCCTCCGATAATTAGAAATAAATAAAAGATTGTTTGTGTGGAATTAATTAAGAAGTTCTGGAGGAATCTTTACATCATTTTTGTGTCCTGGATGCAGAAATATGTTCTATAGTTTTGATTAAATATAATTCGACAAATAGATGCGGAATGTAGAAAATTATGAAGAAAAGCCAGAAGAATTCCATTTCTTTTTGGGTTGGAATCTGGATGCCTGTATTCTGTATATCCAAAGAAGTAACTGAGATGGTTGGTAACAAGAGAAAGATTCGTTGTAGGGAAGTTCTCCGTCTAGCCTCCCTGTTTTGATAACTTAAATTATTTTCTATTTGAAAGAAAATTATAGTTTTAATGTTTATAGTTACAAAACTTTGTCTCTGTAGTGTGTAACTATAACAGGGTAAATAAAATTTAAAAAATGCAGGATGCTTTGTGGCTCAAAAATGAATGCGAAAAAATATTTTAAGATGAATAACTTGTATAGAAGCAGTTGAGAATTTGTGACTGAATCTGTCGGCCCATGGAAATGGTAATGTTAAGGAAATTTCTATTTAAATTTCTGAGGGTGGACTCTCTGTGCGTGAAGTGAAAAAAAGACATTATGCACTCAAGTAAATAATATTTTTACAAATTAGTAAACCCGCTATCATCGTATTTTGTATGTATAAGTGTTGAGATGGGCCTTATGGCCAACTGACTAGAGCTCTAGTTCTTGCTGCCACAGGTTTCGAGTTCGAGGCCCGGCAGCTCCATGGATGCTTGCCCTTGGACCAGAAATGTAGCCTGGTCTTGCAAACCCTTTTTTTCTTAAAAATAAAAGCATTTAAATTTTAAATGTTTCCCAGCATATACACTGAAATAAAGAACAAATTTGAAATTTGTGTTTTTTAATTGCCACTCCACAGAAACGTGGATTAAATTTTAGAGATGAATTTTATTATATTTATAAATATATAATTAATTTCCGAAAGGAAATTCTATTTCTATTTCTATAGGAATTATTTATTCTATTCCCTAAAGGAAACGACTAAGTAAGAAAGAAAGTAAGAAATTAAACTAAATTTCAGTTTTGATTGGTAGATCTCGATGAATTATACCTCATCAAATTGTCAAAACATTTGATTTTTCAATGTTACTTATTAAAACACGCCGTGATCGATGTTCTCTTCTGAGTTTTTATGATAGTCGATTCGTCAATAGAGAAAAAAAAAATTGAGGGCATAAATAATAATCGATAAAAACTATAATTTTCTTTCAATTATAAAAGACTTTTTAAATTATTAAAACATTGGCGTTAGAGGACACAACTTTCCTACAACGACTATTTCTCTCGTTACCACTTTGGGTATACTGAATACAGGTATACCGATTTCAACTCAAACGAATTGAAATTCTTCTGGCTTTATGATTTTCTGCATTCCACAACTATTTGTCGAATCATATTTAATCAAAATTATAGCACATTTCTACATCCAGCACACAATAATGGTATAAAAGATTCCTCCAGAACTTCTTAATTAATCCCAGCAAACAGTATTTTATTTATTGCTAATTATCGGAGGAGCGAAAATGAAGTGTCTGAATGCATGTATGAAATTGGAATAGTTGGCTGCTACTGAGTCCCTGCCCTGCGCAATGAA